>LTAE01014049.1:0-11841 GCA_001647135.1 Pontederia paniculata | reverse complement strand
TATATATATATATATATGTGTGTGTGTGTGTGTGTGTGTATGTATGTATATGTATATGTATATGCATATGCATGCGGAGGCGAGAAAAAAAAGGCCACCTAGTCGTGAATAAAAAATAACTTCATGCCTTCGCGTGAGTGATGAGATTCTTGTGTGCACTGGCGCGCAAAGTAGATAGTGCCACAAATGGCTTCACCATGTGTTCCGACAGTGGATAGGACTTCTCAATTGCAACTTATGATGAAGGGCGTAGAGCTAGAGCTGGTGTTACATGTAATATCCCAAACCCCAAATTCAATGAGTGTGTTATTGTGGATGTGGCTCATGTGACCCTATGATATGAGGACGTCAAAATCAAAGGTCAACACGGGTCGTGTCCATGAGTGACGTGGTCCATGTTATGACTAATCGAACCTGAGATCGAACACGGACTGTGTCCAGGAGGGAAGTGGGTCTTGTTGTGCCAACATTGTCAAATCCTAATCATCATTAAAATATAATTATTTTTTTAAACTCTAATCTACCTCTATATAAACTCCTAAAATGAAATTATTTTTTCCTAATCCTCATTAATTCTTCCAAGCCACCAAGTAATTCTCATTTCTTTCTCTCTCCTCACTTGCCTCCCCTCTCTTAGCATAATCAAGTCCAAAATGGATTGTGTCACCTTTTAATGCGGTCCATGTCCTTAAATTCCATCAGATTGAAATAAATGCTAATGCAACGTGGACCGCATGCCTTACAATCCAGGTCGTGTTTAGCAAAATCTTGTCCGCGTCCGACAGAAAGGCCATACAAAGAGGGCAATGCAGGTCTTGTCATCCAATGACATGGGTTGTGTTCTCTCTTAAAAATGTTGATTTTACACCTTGTTTTTATGTGATTTAATTGTATTGATTGATTAAAAATAATTCGATGAACGTTGTAGTTTTAGGTGTCTTTAAATGAAAAACTTGGCTCAACTAATGATAGGATTTAAAAGTTGTAATGATTGTGATCGAATTTATTTATGAAGAGGATGACCCCCAGTGAATTGAGGGACTTATCCCTTGTGTTAACACGGACCTCAAACATGGGGTAATTGAGTTACTTCAGGGATTATTATTCATGGAGATCGCTTTGGGTCAGAAAGAGACCACGTTACCTAGCTAGTCATATTGGCACAGAAGACAATTTGAACCTTCAATATATTGATAAGACTCACAATTGATTTTAATTATTGTCTTCACTTAATGCAAGATAAATAAAAGAATAATAAAAGGGGTGGCTTGAACATATTGAATGAGAAAGATATGAACATCTCAAGATTAAATGCAATTGATATTCTTGTCATTAATGAATAAAGATATTAAAAAATAATGTTGCATCGTTGAGATAATGAATTGTCTTTATTTCTTCTAAATGGCTAATTATCAAATTATATTCTTTTACATATTGAGGATTTTATTTATGATATTTATATATTGGACATTACAACTCATGAGATACTTCTCCCTTGCGAATTCAATTCTGTAGGTAATCCAGATGCTTAATAGGAGTAGATGGCGGGGGTAATGATGGTGCTCGTGATTATTTATTATGCACATGGCATGAGATTATGGTTGAGTTTTAATACTTATGTAATAGAGAAAAATGAAATCTAATTGATCTCATGGATTTTAGTTTTGATTATGGTCTTTTATTGAAACTTTGTAATAGACTTTTAGTTTCTCTATTTTGAAAAAAAAATACTTTAATTTAAATTGCCAGTTTTATATGATGTGTCATCAGTATTGATCTAGTCATTGGTCAAAGTAAAGTTAACAAANTTGAAACTTTGTAATAGACTTTTAGTTTCTCTATTTTGAAAAAAAAATACTTTAATTTAAATTGCCAGTTTTATATGATGTGTCATCAGTATTGATCTAGTCATTGGTCAAAGTAAAGTTAACAAAAGAAAGTCGTAGCATCTCCAAGAGCACATTTTGCGAGGTGGCGAGGTGTGTTTTGGGTGTGCTACATTATGTCTGTTCCATTGTGGATTAATTTGATAAGGAATTTTTTATCTATTAAGTATCAATTGTGCATATAATCCCTCAGTTTAATTTGTTTTCATTGTGCATAATTGATCATGTTAAATGCTTGCATAAACAAGTTTAATTGCACAGAACCTATTGTGAATTGCTTCATTCCATATGGTAAAGACCGATATGTTCCATGCTTTAATGTTTTTTTTTCTACAAACCCTGAATCTTTGAACAATAGATATCAATTGCCATGATATGCTAAGATTGAGAGTAACCTCCCACGAGGGATCTGACACATCATATAATTATATATAACATTATTAGTTTAGAACACACAAAAGATACAAAAAGAGATGCAAAATTGTAGTGATCAAATCATAACAGGTGTCGACAACTGCACTTCAATCCGATGGTGAATTCTATTGTGCATTTTATATTAAAATGAAACACAAATTATCTAGATCAATTATTAATAAATGAAAGGCTTGAATTTGTTATTCGAGAACAAATTAAGGAAATAAACAACTCAAAGGAAACTATTCAAATTCCTTGACAGTTATTGTTCGAAGTCTTATTTTCCATCGTTTCGATCCAAGAAAAATTGGATCCCTCTTAAAAGGACAAATCAATTGATCAATCTAATGCAATGCATACTATAAACAGCATCCACAACAAGATCATTTTGATTGTTGTTGGATTTGGCCTTCTCAAGGTGTGGTTGGGTGATGATACACATGCAACGCAACCTCCTCATCGCGTTCCAATCTAAACGCATAGCCTCTTATTTGCCTCCTTAGTTGCGATGTTGTCCCCTCTACCTTTGCCTTTGTCTCATTATCCCTCTTCCTCCATTTCAAACCTTTTTGAAGCATAAGCGGAGATGATGGAAAAAAAGAAGAATAAAATATTAGGAGGAAGAGAGAGAATTTGAGGTTGAAAGATATCAAACACCTAGTGTTAATGTATGTATTTTGCCACCCAAATTATGCAATGCACATCCATCAACCATATAAATAAATACACACACACATAAATACATACATATATATATATATATATATATATATATATATATATATGTATTGGATGCACTCTACTAAGAGAATATCTTGACCGTCCATCTCATTTTTTTTACATGATCAAGATCATTTCACCGTCCATCTCATTTTATTTTGGTTAGATTATCGAGATCATTTCACTTAAAGTTTAGATCATAATTTTTCATTGTTTTTAACCAGGGCTAGCAAGATATATGGTCAAACCACTTTCCTTTATTCTCGTCTTCCATCTTCCTCACAGAACTTTCAATAAGAAAAAAATAACTCCGAAAAATCACTAAGGTTCCTTTGATGATTTCGCTTCTCTTGAGGGTTCTCGCCATGTCTAGTGGGCAAAACATGTTTGTTTTTTTTTTCTCTTTTTCTTTTTTGCAACTTTAAACTTTATATTTGCCTCCTAGTGTGCTACATTTATACTTTATTAATATTTGTCATAATGAATCAACAATAGTATCAAATTCAAAGTATCACTCTTAAGTAGTTCAAGTTCACTTGTTTAAAGAAGTAAGGATGAGAAATCGATGTGTTAGTAATGATGCCAAAACTTGGAATGTTTCACCAGTAGTAGCATTTATGCCATACATGAGGTCCTACTAAATGCTACATAATAAGGGTTGTCACATTTAGGATATTTTCTAGCTTGGTTCTTGCCCATTGTCAAAATCTAATTTTCCTCTCCATGTTGGCACATACAACATACAAAAGAATTAAGAAAAAAAAATATTTTTTGTAATCTTCAAGATCCGACCGCTAGAATGTTTCATGTTACATCAATTTGTATAAATTATTCAGTGAATTGGTTTTGTCATGACATACTTGATTGTCGGAATTTAATGACTCCCACATATGCAAAATTACTTTCTATTATAGCATTTTTTGGATTCTATCATAGCATTATTGTTTCTGTTATAGCATGATTAAATGTTAATGCATACAAATTAAAAATCAAGTTATACTAATTAAGCTAATCTAGGTTGTTTGTTGTATGCTTATATGCCAGGTTGTTTGTTTTTATTAATTTGAGTATATGTTCTAGTCAACAACTAAGCTATTTTATTTTATAATATCAAAAGTATCTTCATGGCTATACCAAAATGCAATTGTGAAAAAAAATTGTCATCAAGACATCTTGAACTAAAACTAATCCAGGCTGAAGGCTTTATGACTGTCAAAATTATCATGTGAGCAATTTTATGTTTTATGTATATCAAAACTTTTATTTTGACATGGTATTATTATTGTATCTTTCCATTTTTCAAGAAAATAGAGCTCGCCAATATTTTCATTGGATAGATCACATCATCAAACCTCATTATAAGATCATTATTAATGGTTTATTAAGGAACACTAGCTATTATAACTACCACCTGTTATGGGGCCTTTTCGTAGGGTAAGGCCACATGCAGTTTCTAGGTTGTTTGGGCGCTTAGACAAGCTCTTTGTATTATTTAGCAACGGAAGTCTTGGCGCGACGGGCCATGGGGCGGGCATCATGTGAGTGTCTTATGCGGGCGCTTGAGTGAGCGCTTGGATGAATGCTCAAGTGGGTGCTTCTCTAAAGGATCATGAGTCTCCATAGGGGCTTTCGAGTGGCATGACTCTAAAACGGGCCCCGACTACACGAAGGGCATCGAGGAGTAGACAATCAAAATGTGGGGCGTCGATCTCGCAATTGAGGTATTCACACTAAATATAAAAAAAAATGCCTCAACAAAACGTTTTGGCCTAAACAATCATTCATGAAAGCAATAAGTTTAAAGCGTGATGAGAGATTATCGAAGAAGATTTCGAGCTATTATTGAAGCCGAAAAGAGATAATATCAAGTTATTATTGAAATTTGAAAAAAAATGAAATGTGGATTATTTAATATTTGACATTATGTTTATTTTTAATAGTAGTATATTTTGTCAAATGAGTTATTAAAACTTCTATATACTTGAAGAAGACATGGCAAGAACTCTATCAAAAGAAGATATTGCAAGTGCCTATAATATATGTCTTTTATCTATTTACATTGCAACACATGTGTATTTGTTTTCATCCACAAATGCTTCAAATATTCTCCAAATGACATATAATCCTATAATAACTCAGTGATCAAAGCGCCTTCTATCAATGGTATGCTCAAATATTTTCACAAGTGTGTTCGAAAAGTTTGCCTTCAACATGGAAAAATAAGATTATGTAGATAACTAGATTAAATTTTCATATAACACAATTGTTAAATTATTAAATAGAAAGTTCCACATATTTGTTTGTCATCTCCATTTTCTGAATAGGAGTGATTGATCATTGTCCATCAACAAATGTACTTGTGTTATCATGAGCTACATGTGGTTTTACATATCGAGCATTTATTGTCAAACGATTAAGTATATATTGCTTAGGTAATCTGTTAATCCATTTTTATTGAACATATTTAAAATGCAAACACATAAAATTTCTCGGTTTTCAAATATTTTGCAAGAACAACTCACTAGAATATTTCCCTAATTCTTATCGAAAAAAATATATATTTCCCTAGTTGCTATATTGCCCAATGTTTTGGCCTTCATCTTGTGTTCCCATTAAGTACACAAGATACAAGATCTAATGATCAAATTTTGATTTTTTTTGTGCATAAAAGCCATTGATGTGCTTGAATATTTGTTGAAAGATAGATATTACAAATTGTGTATATAAGGCAATTGAAGAGTTAAAGTTATTAAAATATTCATGTTAGTTGACTTCACGATGAGAATGACAGACTTGATCAAACTGAAACATAAAATCAAAAAAATAAGTTGAAGAATAAAAGTTTGTCGGATCTTTCAAAAGATAAATAACAACACTTATGTAGTCGACTTTCTACATAATTTTGAATTTCTAGAACTTTCATAAGATTAATAATCAATTTGTTTGATTCTTTCGCTCATGAAAGTTCAAGGTCAAGCTTTTCCCTCGAAGAAGGAGATTGCAGTTAAAGATTCCTGCAATATTACCAATTTGGTTACTTTATTGCATGTAAAGTTGGATAATGCTACCAATCCTCTTGGCTCTTGGTTGGAAACTTGGGATCATTTAGAGTTAGTTGCATAATTTACAACTTTCTATTGGTTAGTTGGATACAACTATAGATTTGACATTAGAAATGAATAAACATCTTTTATTTTTCATTTCTGCGTGCTTTTTCCTAAGAACCAAGATTTCTTGTAGGATTTCGACTACTCTTGTAATACCCGTAACTTTAAAATAAGGGGGAAGAAAGATTTTATTAAATATATTAGATTTTAATAATTGCTCCTAAGAGGAGTAGGATAAATAAAGATTGGGTTAGAATAATTAAGAGATTAAAGATAGAGTTAAAGATAAGATAGGAGTTTGTGTGGGATTAGACTTGTGAAACCTATATAAACACCTATAGAGAGAGGAAAACCCTCATTATTTCTCCCCTCAAGATCGAAGCCACAGTAGATAATCTCTCTCTCTTCCTTCTCTCTCTCCCAAAAGGTGATTAGGTAAGAATTGTCTTTTTCCCTAGATTGTCTTTTGTCTCTCTTCTCTCCCTCTCTCACCTTAGGATGATGACAAAAATCTTAGGAGAACTTGAAGGAGATTACCAGTAGAACTTGAGGCAAGGAGAAGACAAAGAAATTTCTAAGACCCTACAAGACATGATATGTAAATTGACGGATCCCTCTAGATAATCATGGTTATATTAAATAAATTGCACATTAGGGTTATATTAATTATTGAGATGATGATGCGAACATTTTAACCCTAGAAATAATATTTAATTCGGCTTGAATGAACGATAAAATGTTTCCTGCATCATCACGACCATGAAAGAGGGTTTCACGACCGTGATGACACCGGTCACGACCGTGAAGACGACTTCACGACCATGAACCTATGTTTCACGAGTTGTGAGGTAGAGTCACGGGCCGTGAAGGGACTAAAGGGCCGACATCTTTTGCTCTGCGAACCGAAGATCACGGGCCGTGAAGAAACAAAACAGAGCCGACAATTTGATCGTGATGATTGGCTTGCCCGTGAAGATGCACCGTGAAGGATCGTGATGCCTACAGACGCCGTGAAGTTGCAATTACGGGCCATGAGGATACGTTAAGGGTCGTAAAGGAAGGCCATTAGGTAACTTCACGAGCCGTGATGATTTGTCACGGGCCGTGAAGGACGAGTCACGACCGTGATATGTTTATCATGGGTCGTGAAGCCGAGTGTCACGACCGTGAAATATGTTTCACGGGCCATGACAGGCTTGATGATAAGGAGATGATGATACTAATTTTAATTAATCCATGAATGATTAAGGAAGAAGTTATTCTAAGTATTGGAAATATGTTTTATTTGATATTTTATCATATCTCATGAATATTAATGATTAATTATGTGGACAAGATAAAGGGTCACCATGCTTCACCTAAATTAAGTGTTGAGACGGTCATGCATTGATGATTGGGAGCGAAAGTGTTATTAATGATGAGGGACGGTAGACCAGCTGCTACCTGTTCCTGTTGCTTGCGACGAATGGATCACTCGAGCATCCTTATCGGTCATGGATAGTGCACCCCCTCTGACCTATTGCGCGACCTCCAAGACTCATGAGTCACTTCAAAGTCACCCAAAATAACCATCAAAGTCACTATGGGGATAAGGCAAAGATAATCAAGATAACCACTTGGACTAATTATTGCATTTGCATCCTGCATTAGAGGTTTAGGGTATTACTTGTTGATGATGATTCATGATGAAAGTCAATGATTGATGTAAAGAAATGAAATGAAAGATAAAACACAAATGATGAATTAATATTGAAGATGATGTGGAGTAATTGATATTTGACCATTGGTCATAGCTTGCTCCTTATGTATACGCTCAGAGTGATTGATGTTTGACTATCAGTCATAGCTCACTCCTTATGCAAGAAAGTAATGATATGATAAGGATGATGAAAGAAAAGTTATGTATATAAAGATGATAAGTTCAAGATGATGAAAGTAAAGTAAGATAAAGATTATCAAAGAATGACTAAAGGAATAATTAATATTTTGACTTTCTTGTCATTAGCTTATTCCTGCATTTATTTATCATGTCATATTTATCCATTGTTGCCTTACATACTGGGCGTAATTACTCATGGTGGATTTTTTTTCTCCCTATATTGGATCCTGCATGCGATTAATTTGCAGGTATGATGGCTGGTGGTGCATGTGGCGACTGATGCTCGTGGTTGCTGACTTTGCACATGTCTAGTGGTCCTATTAGTGTCTCTTTCTTTAGTCTTTCTATTGAATTGTTCTAGTTAGACTTTTGAGACTATTTATTTGATGTAAGACTTCTTCGTATGTTCTTTATGAAAAGAGTTTCTTTTAAAGTTTTAAGTTTCTTCCGCATTTTGTTGACTGGTCTTATTAGTCAACCATATGTCAAAGTTATGTATGATGTGTAGCGCTCTCAGGAGGGCATTTTGCCACGTGGCGGGTGTGCTTCTAGGGGCATTACAGTTAAGGTGTCAGAGCCTAAAGTTGGGATCCTTTTGGCATCCCATAGTATTAGAAGGCCATGTGCAAAGCATCACGAGCAGTCGCAGCACCAACCAGAAGTAAGTTTTTCCTTGTAAGGCATTTTCATTGTTATGACTGATTGTTTTATGATATGTATTAGATGCCTCCCAGACGTGCAGTAATCGTCGCCCAAGAGCCAACCGAGTGGAGGATGAGGCCCTTAGTGAGGCCCATGACAACTTAACCTTAGGCCATCAAGGGCAACAACAAGCTTTAAGCAATCAGGAACAACAGTAGACCCAAGCAACTAAGGACTTCCAACATTTCCTTAAGTTTATGCCCCCTGAATTCAAGAGTACTGAGGGTGTTGTTGGGGCAGGACGTTGGCTAATAACCCTTGAGGAACTTTTTGCACTCATGAAGTGCGCTGATGATAGGAAGGTCATATATGTTGCACAACGTTTGGTGGATGATTCAAAAGACTAGTGTTGGACTACCAAAGCTATAACTTTCCCGATCAGGAGGTGATCGCTTGGAAAGATTTTAAGAAGGCATTTGAGACTCGCTACTCTACTACCTATCAACATAGTCAGAAACAATGCAAATTCCTGGAACTACAACAAGGCAACAAGACAGTGGAGGAGTACCACAACGAGTTCGTCTGACTTGAAAGATTTTGCAAGTTCAAGCATGACGAGGACGAAAGAGCAGACCATTTTGTCCAAGGTTTGAACCCAGAACTTCAAACCCTGAGTATGGTAGGGAATTGCAGAACCCTTAGCACGACCACTGAATTAGCAGGCCGTATGGAGAAGGATGCAATAGAACGATGCAAAAAGGCTAAGGGAAAGGCCCCAATGCACCAGGCGGGGCAGAGCAAACCAAGATGGGATTAACAACGCCAACACTCCAAAAAGCGTGACAACCACAAAGATAGTCAGGCAAGGCCCTATGTTCCTCGTAATACAAATCCACCACGGCAGCAACCTCAGCAGCCACAAGAAACTTGTACCTACTGTGGCCGTTATCATCAAGGTGAATGCCGCAAGAAGACAAGGCCTGCATCCACTGCGGAAGTTTGGGCACTACATCAGAGACTGCCCAGATAAGAAGAAGGAAGAGCAGAATTCCAGGAACAATGCCAATCCAACTGTGCGTGGTCGAGCATATAATATGGAGGCAGACCTAGCTCAGCCCAACCAGGATGTCATTAGAGGTACTCTCCTTATAGCTGGACTCAGTACTTCTATTTTATTTGATTTGGGTGCTACGCACTCATTCATGTCTCATGATTGTGCAACCATCTTAAATCACCTACACTGGACATGAAATATAAAATGTACATTACTACCCCATGGGCACTCTCCATGCCACAAAGTACATCTCTAATGTACTTATAGCTGGACTCAGTACTTCTATTTTATTTGATTTGGGTGCTACGCACTCATTCATGTCTCATGATTGTGCAACCATCTTAAATCACCTACACTGGACATGAAATATAAAATGTACATTACTACCCCATGGGCACTCTCCATGCCACAAAGTACATCTCTAATGTACCTGTGATAGTGGAGGGGAAGGACTACTCAGCAGATCTGATAGTCATCCCTATGAAAGAGTACGATGTCATTTTGGGTATGGATTGGTTGTCCTACCATGATGTCGTACTTTTATGCAAGAAGAAAAAGGTGGTCATCAGCTCTCATGGCAAACAACAATAAGAGAAAGGATGTCCAATGACAACAAGATATTGGTGACGACGATGCAAGCACAACAGCTGCTGGAGAGCGGATGTAGAGGCTACCTGGCTAGTGTCATCAGCGCTGAGCCTAAGGAGAAGGATCCATAGCAGCTGGATGTCGTCAAAGAATACATAGACATCTTTCCAGAAGATATCTCTGGCTTGCCACCCAGAGAGAAGTAGACTTCAGGATAGAGCTGTTACCAAGTACAACTCCAATCTCAAGGGCACCCTACAAGATGGCACCTGTAGAGATGCATGAGTTAAAGAAGTAACTACAAGAGCTCTTGGATAAGGGTTTCATTAGATCGAGTGTTTCACCTTGGGGCGCTCCGATCTTGTTCATGAAAAAGAAGGACGACTCTCTTAGGTTGTGCATCGACTATATAATGTTTAACAAGGTCACCATCAAAACAAATATCCTCTACCAAGGATTGATGACCTTTTTGATCAACTTTCTAAGGCTGCAGTATTTTCAAAGATCGACCTGAGGAGCAGCTATCACCAACTGAAGGTTGCAGAGGAGGATGTGCCCAAGACCGCATTCAGATCCAGATATACGAATTTCTGGTGATGCCCTTTGGATTGACGAACGCACCTGCCACGTTCATGGATCTGATGAATAGGGTGTTCAAACCCTACTTAGATCAGTTTGTCATTGTCTTTGTAGATGACATCCTGATCTACTCATCGAGCCCAGAGGAACACAGGAAGCATCTAAGGATCATATTGGAAACTTTGCGGCAACACCAGTTGTATGAAAAGTTATCCAAATGTGAGTTCTGGTAAGACCAGATAATGTTCCTCGGGCACATCGTGTCAAAGCAAGGGATCATGATGGACCCGACAAAAGTAGAAGCTGTCTAAAATTAGTCACCACCAAAGAATGTCGGAGAGATCCGTAGCTTCTTAGGATTGACAAGATACTATAGGCAATTTATCAAGAACTTCTCTAAGATCACGTCGCTTTTGACAAACTTAACAAGGAAAGGAGTAAAGTTTGTTTGGTCGCAGAAGTGTGAGCAAAGCTTCCAAGAGTTGAAGACCTGACTTACTACAGCACCAGTACTGATCATCCCATCTGGGAGCGGTGGGTATGTGGTTTATAGTGATGCTTATGGCACAGGTCTTGGATGTGTACTCATGCAACATGGCAAGGTTGTTGCATATGCTTCTAGGCAACTCAAGAAGCATGAAGTTGACTACCCCACGCATGACCTAGAGTTGACAACAGTGGTTTTCGCCTTGAAAATATGGAGGCATTACCTATATGGTGAAAACTTTGAGGTCTACACAGATCACAAGAGCCTGAAGTACATCTTCACCCAAAGAGACCTCAACATGAGACAAAGGAGGTGGATCGAGTTCCTGAAGGACTACAAAGTCACAATTGGATACCACCCAGGGAAGGCCAACTCAGTTGTTGATGCTTTAAGTAGGAAGTGGGAAGGATCACTTGCCAGCATGAGGGTACATGATGACAGATAAAGGTATACCTAAATAGGTTGACCCAGTTCCTGAAAAGCTT
>LTAE01014047.1:0-11841 GCA_001647135.1 Pontederia paniculata | reverse complement strand
TTTGATAGAAAAGTCATAAAAAAACTTAAACATCGCGATTTTATAATTTAATATTAAGAGTATATCGATTTTTTTATACTTTAGCATCCTCATTTAATTACTCAAAACTCGTTAAACAAACTTTGCTGCGTTTTTTTTTTCATTTACCAGAAAAAGGAAAACCTTTAGCTAGTCCGGTTGTTGGGCCTATTACAATTGGGCTCATCTAAAGAGTTAACTGAGCCCAATCACCGAGAAAAATATCTATTGAGGCCGTACTGCACCGGAAGGTGATCCAAGACCCGTTTATTTTAGGAAAATATTTTTTCGGGAAAATAATTTTCTAATTTTCGTTAGCTAAAAATGATTAGTCAATAAGAAACAATTTTCGATCGAGCAAAAAATTATAATTTTTTAAAAACAATTTATTATTTTCGATATAGAAATTTATTTTCTTCTCACAACTCTTAATACTTTATATTTCCAAGAAATTCTTTTATCTTCAAAATATATATCAGATACATGAAAATATTTTTTTCCCCTTGAATTCACTTTCTTAAGAGTCTTATATTAATATTTTATAATTTCCTGCAATATTCAAGTGCTTTATGACTTAGTGTCCTCAATTGTATTTGAATCAAATTCTCTATCTAATTATGATAAATATATATTAAATAATATAATTAATATCATTATTTTTTTAATACTATTCATGCATCGTACTGACGAGTTAATCGATTAGTTGAACTTTTTAAAGGCACAACATTTTTCTAACGGTGTTTGAGTTATTTATGATTGCCATAAATTCAAATTCTTATCAAGTTTTTAAGCTACTTCTACTTCTTGTAAGATAAAATCAGCAGGGAAAAAATTATTAAAAAGATCAATTGGTAAAAAAAAATAATATTTTCTTTCTTATTCGATAAAATGAGAGAACGTGAAATTAGCCTAAAAAATTTGAAACTCTTGATAGAAAAATCAATAAAGATGACAAATAAACTTTTTTTATGGAAGAACATTTTTAGGATAAAATATAAAATTTTCCATCCCCGCGTTTGACGTCAACTGAAGGGACATATATATCGGAATCCTTTTTCTTGATAAGTAGCGCACTACCTTTTTGACACATGTCCCTACAGCTTCATCAATAGCCGTTCGATCTCGTCACATCACGCAAGAGAGCCAGCGGAAAAAAAGGGAGGGGGATGATAACAAATAAAACTATTATTAAATAGTAAATAAATAGGAGAGAGAAAGAAAAAAAAGGAAGGAGGGAATTTATTATCTCGTGGCGGTCGCCTCGGTGGGCGAGGAGAGAGAAAGTGGAAGAAGAAGAAGGAGAAGAAGAAAAGGGAGGTGCTAAAATGCGCCGCCTCGTCGTCCTCCCGTCGTCGCCCTCTTCGCGGTGACCTCGTCGATCTGCGGTTCCCCTTCGTCCTTCTCCTCGCTGTCGGATCATGGAGGTCTCGGCTTGGAGGCCCGCGCTCCTCCTCCTCCTCCTCGCCCTGTCGGTTGCGGCGGCGGCGGCGAAGCCGTCTCCATCGCCGGTGTGTCATCGTCCGTCCCTCTACGACGCTGCTTTGGGGTCGACGGAGTCCTGCTTGCCTATGGATTCTCCGGCGCATGTCAACGGAATCGGTCAGACCGGAGTTGTTGAGGTTACCCCCTTACCAACCCCTTTTGTTAGGGTTTCATTTGTCGTTTTAATACGAATTGTGCGTCTCTTAGTTGTGAATCTATATCATGTTTTCTGCAGGTCTTTAGAAATAACCTCGTATGATTTTTCGAATTAAAACAAAAAAAAATTAGGAGAAGTTGAAACTGCGATCTTCACATATTAGAGCCATTTCGAACTAATGCCTGCTTGAAGATTATCCAAGTGGGAAATGGAAAATAAAGATCCTTTTGGTTGTTAAATAGCGTGATTCATTCAGTTGTTATTTCGAGAAGGATATCTATGCAATTAAACTGCAACTGATAGGAATTGAAACAAGGAAAAGGGGGACAAATCTTCTTAGGATTGAAAGAGAAAAATGTAATAAAAAAAATGAAAGACTATTTAAAGTAGAAATAATGTATATAAACATATCCATCTATGAATGAATTTCATGTAGTGGTTATCATCTATCTTATCCTTTAATCGGTAATTTGCAAATAATTATTCGATTTCTCGGGCATATTTTTGGTTGATAGAAAAGGAGTGAAATTTGCAAATAATTATCCTTTAAAAAAGGACACATATTTTTGGTTGTCTTCTAAGCTGTATTTTGACTACTGTGTGGACATAAAGTGTCATATGCCAACCACATGACAACTAATAGAATAAAAATATAAGCTACAAGTTAAACTAAGTGTAATAAGAAATAAGCTCTTCTGAAAAAAAAGGTTCCTGCATCGATAAAGGAGAAGAAGAGAAATTTTAGAACTAGGTTATCAAATTCCTAGCTGCAACACTTGAGTGTCCTTGTAAGGGAATTCGGTCCATAACCAGTTATCCTCAAACTAACGTGAGGACTGCATGTTGATTATTGAATCAACATACAATAAGTTCTCTGATGCCAGCACAGGTTCCATAACTTCTCAATAACCCAGAGGCACTATCCATGTTCTTTTCCCAAACCACTCATATTTTCTAACTATATTTTGACTACTGTGTGGGCATAAAGTATCATATGCCAACCACATAACAACTGATAGAATAAAATATAAGCTGCAAGTTAAAGTAAGCGTAACAAGAACTAAGCCCTTCTCAAAAAAAAAAAAGAAGTTCCCGCATCAGTAAAGGAGAAAGAACTAGGTTATCAAAACTCCTAGCTGCAACAATTGAGTGTCCTTGTAAGGGAATTCAGTCCATAACCAGTTATCCTCAAACTAACGTGCGGACTGCATGTTGATCATGGAATCAACATACAATAAGTTATTCTCTTGTCCGCATGTTGATCATGGAATCAACATACAATAAGTTATTCTCTGATGCCAGCACAAATTCCATAACTTCTCAATAGCCCAGAGCACTATCCATGTTCTTTTCCCAAACCACTCATATTTTCTAAGCTATATTTTGACTACTGTGTGGGCATAAAGTGTCATATGCCAACCACATATCAACTGATAGAATAAAATATAAGCTGCAAGTTAAAGTAAGCATAACAAGAACTAAGCCCTTCTCAGAAAAAAATGGTTCCCACATCAGTAAAGGAGGAAGAACTAGGTTATCAAACTCCTAGCTGCAACAATTGAGTGTTCTTGTAAGGGCATTCAGTCCATAACCAGTTATCCTCAAACTAACGTGCGGACTGCATGTTGATCATGGAATCAACATACAATAAGTTCTTCTCTGATGCCAGCACAAGTTCTATAACTTCTCAATAACCCAGAGCACTATCCATGTTCTTTTTCCAAACCACTCATGTTTCCTAAGCTATATTTTGACTACTGTGTGGGCATAAAGTGTCATATACCAACCGCANTGTCCTTGTAAGGGCATTCGGTCCATAACCAGTTATCCTCAAACTAACGTGAGGACTGCATGTTGATCATTGAATCAACATACAGAAAGTTCTTCTGTGATGCCAGCACAAGTTCCTAACTTATCAATAACTCAGAGGCACTATCCATGTTCATTTCCCAAGACACTCATATTTTCTTAAGCTATATTTTGACTACTATGTGGGCATAATGTGTCTTATGCCAACCACACAACAACTAATAGAATAAAATATAAGCTGCAAGTTAAATTAAGTGTAATAAGAAATAAGCCCAAAGAAAAGTTCCTGTATCAATAAAGGAGAAAGAAGAGAAAGCTTAGAACTAGGTTATCAAACTCCTAGCTGCAACATTTGGGTGTCCTTAAGGGCATTCAGTCCATAACCAGTTGTCCTCAAACTTAACGTGAGGACTGCATGTTGATCATTGAATCACTTCGCTGATGCCAGCACAAGTTACATTACTTCTCAATAACCCAGAGGCACTGTCCATGTTCTTTTCCCAAACTGTTCATATTTTCTTAAGCTATATTTTGACTACTGTGTGGACATAGAATCCTTTAATTCTGACTTGCGACTTCCATAGACTTCATACCTTACATATAATAAAATAATGTTTAGGGAGTTTTTTGATAGTTCTGTTGCACCTAGGATACTCTAATGTCCTCATGCATAATGCTACCTCTGTTACTTTCCAGACTGCCAGTGTTAACCATTTATCTTCCCTTCATATATCTTACTGTTTAGAGTATTTCTATAGACATTCACATCATGATTACTTGTTGTCTGGCCATGTCACTTTAGAGGATGGTGGGTTGGGATTGGGTGTTCTGGAAGCTGAGTTATAAGACCATCTCTTAGGAAATTTGTTCGTTATGTGGATTAAAATACCATTTCACCATTTCGAATGGCAACAAGTACTCCCTACAGTCGTTTGTATTTTTATCCATGTGATCTGATAA
The DNA here is from genome assembly GCA_001647135.1 of Pontederia paniculata. Taxonomy (NCBI): domain Eukaryota; kingdom Viridiplantae; phylum Streptophyta; class Magnoliopsida; order Commelinales; family Pontederiaceae; genus Pontederia; species Pontederia paniculata. The sequence continues at coordinate 7,415 of LTAE01014047.1, read as the reverse complement.
ATACCAAGCAAGGCACATCATTTGTGTGCCTGTTGTGAAGACGAGGAAGAACGTTGATAAATAGAACCTGAACCTTAAAGATATGTATTAGTGTACCATTCTGTACATTGAATGAATCAAAGGTTGAGCTCTTTCTAACCACATTATTTAGTACCAAATAGTTGGACATTTGAATGAATGTTGCAAGTCAATTTTCAGTCAATTGTTTGTTGCTTGTTTAAAATTATAGGAATTTTATAACTACTGTGTACAAGCTTCATCTCAATTGTCATTAAAACACCTACAGACTCTGTATTCTTATTTTTAATACGAACTTCTTTTATGCTCAGGGAGATGAGGCTGCATTGCATAGGGCATTGAATTTAGTCTACAGGAACAAGGGGTCGTATGTTGCGCTGCTCTTTTATGCATCTTGGTGTCCATTCTCTAAGATTTGCCGAACAAATTTCCAGATTTTGTCTTCTTTGTTTCCAACTGTTGGCCATTTTGCATTTGAAGAATCTTTTATAAGGCCAAGGTACGTATTGAACTGTTTAGTGGATTAGTTTGGTTATTTTATTTAGAATGCTTGTCTCCTAACAATTTGTTTTATGACTGGCAGCATCCTCTCAAGGTATGGAGTTCATGGTTTTCCAACTTTGTTTCTTTTAAATTCAACGATGAGAGTGCGATATCATGGCCCACGGACCATCAATTCCTTAATTGCCTTCTATAATGATGTTACAGGTCTGATGCCTTCCTTTTCATTTTGTCAAACTTAAATAGTGCATCTACTTCATGACTTTTTTTTATTATAAACATAGTTATGACAGTTTACCTTATAAAGGTGTTTCCGGGATCATATTGTTATTACAAATTTATCATAGTAACACATGGACTTCAACTTGTAGGGGTTAATCCTGCTGCTCTGGAACCAATGTATGTGGAGAAAATTGTCAGTCCATCCAACAATGGTGACACCTCGGAAGTTTCGGAGCAAGAAAATTGTCCATTTTCATGGGCTAGGTCCCCAGAGAAACTGCTACAGCAGGATACTTACCTTGCACTTGCTAGCTGCTTCGTGCTTTTGAGGCTGCTTTATTACCTTCTCCCAAAACTTAGCGCTTGCGTCCTTGGAGCTTGGAGGAGGCAGATAGGCTATGCAAGCTTGGTAAGCCTTTGGGATTACTGGTATACCCGTATTCAACATGCCAAGCAGGGTCTTGGCAGGTTGAATCCTTGCAAACGGAGTAATTTGCAAGGGGCAATGAATGCCAGTGAATGGGCGTCCAAGTCATTAGTATCAGTTTCTCTAGGCGAACCAAGTTCCGGAAGATCTTATTCCAGAAGTGAAAGGAGATGAAGAAAAAGCTTACAAGGTAGTTTTCCAAGGTTGTATAGAAGACCGGGACATCCCGGCTTGTTTATTTTGTTCAAGTTTCGAATTCTCCACCTAATTGCCTTTCTGTAAGATATTCACATGACTTTTGAGTTCTTTGAAAGAAGTTTCTCCTGTGTTGACTACATGAGAAATTGACTCTTGTCCCACTTTTTGTTTGAAATATATGTACCTTGATAGGTTGTTATGTGTGTGTATATATGCATATATGCAATAAATCCGTTTCAAATAATATATGTAACAAATCGGTGATGCAGAGAAGTTTTTCCTTTGATATACCAACAGTCCGACTTTCTTCGGGGATTGCTTTATAATTCCCGGATGGCAACATTTCTATTTGTTTTCTTTATCCAGTTACCCTACACGTGATGTGATAATATGTTCATTGCATAGCCGGGACACTACACTGGGCTTCATAGATACATCCTTCCGTGCATATGAGCAGTATCTCAAAAATTCGATATATCATACACACATTTCACACGTATCAGTAATATAAGCATTCAATTGAAGCATGCCCATTACTGCAAATATTGGAAGATTATCACCTGCATAAAAGCTGCTTCTGATGTTTCGAGGCAAGAGGCAGTAAGGGAAAGAAATACATTGAACTTTTGTAACAACAGTACTCCAATATACAGATAAGGTTTCTTGTCTTTTTCTTCTTAAATAAAGGTAATAAAAGTATAAGATGCGGGCTTCCTTATGCCTGCTTGTTGCATACTGATGTCTAGTTAACCAGAACCGAAAGGTACTACGCGGCTTCCTGACTACAATATTCCACCTCAGTTCAGTAGCATAACAACAGTTCACAGCTATTCTTATTACACCTGATCAATCTTCTATTAATTCCACACAAAAAAAGAAATGTACTAGATTAAATAAGCAGACAATCTTTTTGGCATGTTAAATGTTTGCTGCTTTTCGTATGTAAATCATATTTTAGAAAGTTAAATCAAGCAAGCAATACCAAGAATTGATCCCGGCGGGATAAACATTGATAATACCTGAAGCTAAATAACCTGCCATATTACAAATTAGTATTTGGAAAGAGGACTCTTAAAGTATAAACTACCTCGGCAGGCATTCCACTATATTTACAGAATTGGTTGGAGATCATACAACTTGCAACTCAATCAGCCTCTGTTGCAGTTTCTGCACTCACAATCTGCAATTACCAAAAGTCGTCAGAAGACAGTACTGAAAACATAACAATTGAAACCTGTCAACATATATTAAAAACTCCATAGTTGATACAGGTAAAGTTATTATTATTTTTTGTTTTAACTGACATGACCATAAAATATGAGGTGAAACACCATACTCCTTGTTTAAGAACATAAGCATGCTCACTAGTGTATGTGCACATAATTTAAAAGTTTCTTGCTAAAGATATTACTTAGCATTTCTAGTATAGAGTGAACCGATGTATCACTTTCACTCATCGCAGATACAGTGTTTCACAAAATCATTTGTAAAATATTGAATTGTTGAATATGGACCAAAATGTAAAATGTCTTCCTGAATGTAGAATTAATTACTTAATGCAAGTGGGTAAAGTATAGTTCCTCAATAATGCAATGACAATTGGTGAAGGTTCAGACAAACGCTTACGAAGTTTGGACAATTAGTAGAACTATGGATGACGTATTTTGGGAGCTAGACCCTCCTCGAGGTTTCTTTAATTTGTATCAAGACACTATTTCTTGAGTAATGCAATTTAATCCTTAAATAAAACACTTATGATGTTTGGACAATTAAGATACACGACAATTAAAACAAGCACAATTATATTCCTTCACTATTTTAGTGTTTAATCTAGTTAGTCTCCAATCAGCTGTTGTCATTGAACAAGATGCTAGACGAACATAGGATATTAATCACAATTTTGGAAAAACATTATGCCTGATGAGTTCCAGGATCCATGGATCAAATTGCACCTGTGAAATGCATGATTTCAGATTCTCACTAACGGTTGGATCCAATGCTCTCTCAGCTAGCTCATACATCACAATGTTACCCTCTGGGCCATTAACTTTTTCCTTTAGCAAGTACCTAAGGACAAGAGATCTGTGGAATCATACAAAGAAATATGAAAGCTCTCGAGTGTAAAATAATGTGATTAATTACCTTTGTTGCACAAGCATTTCTAGAGTTTGTTTGGTGTCCCCAAAGAGTGAGTGACTTCCAACATTCTCATTAATCCCCAATTTTCTTAGTTGAAACCATAAGTTTTCTGTAAAATCTTGCAATGTTAGAAGAAACAAAAGAGAAACAAGTAGTTAAAATGGGCAACATTATATATCGTTTAACATACCTTCAGATATTTTACCTCCAGAAAGATGAACAATGGCAAGAACAACAAATGTATAACCAGTTATATGTGAAGTATCCTTGTCTTCAATATATTTACTGTAGACGTCAGAAGGTATTTGGCTCACAACAATGTAAGATTTTGCTTCTACAGAAGTACCTGTGCTTATGCTAGTTGTCAGTGGAAATAATGAGTATGAATCACAAGTTATTTCAATTAGTTTGGCGGAGAATAAGGTGCTGACGAAAATAAATATAGACAAAATGAATTTTATAAAAATACTTTTCTTATGTTGAGTGTCCGTTAACATATAAATTAATTCTCTTTTTTATGTGTAACACCAGAGATATTGTAGGAAGAGAAAGCATAATTCAAAAGGATAAAGTAGGATTTTTTTATCTCAAACTCTTCTTGAAAGTTCAATGCCTCAACGAACTTCATTTGATCCAAATAAATATATACTTTTGTATATCCAAACACAAAAGAAAGATGATGAACTTCAAAATATTCTCTGCGGTCAATTAAAGATCTAAACTTGTATCAAAGACTTACTTTTGTTTTTCACACAAACAAATAAAGTTTCTTGTCAGGGGCAACTTCACATAAAGAATTTTCAACTGCAACAAGCAATAAGCATAACATTTCAAGTGCATAGCAGTATGATTTAATAAGAACATCCAACAAGGCGATCAAGATGGATGGGCGGAACAGATAACAAATGATTGGAGTAACTCACTTTGCTGAGAAGCACGATCATTCTTTCCCGAGGAAGGACGACAACGCTGTAATTCCCGCATCTCATACCCGAAAATGCTAGCCATCTTCTCTCTAGCCTCATTTATCACAAGTGAAGGGAGATACCGCTGCCGATAGTTCTTTGTTACCAGAGCTGTTAGCTCTTCCCTCTTGACAGGGCACCCGGCGCTCTGGTGGATCTTGAAGAGCACATAACGAATCACTTCGCCAACAAGCTTGTCCTTCTCCTACAAAAGGATCCATACATCCAAAACATTCAAAATCGTTTCTTTACAACTCTAACAGTGGGAAACAAAACCATTTGATACAGACAACAAACCTCGATTGATATGTCAAGCTGTGGATACTCCTCGCTCTGGTTTGCCATCTGGTCAAGAAAAAAACCTTTAAACCAGTTCAAAATAGCTGATCCCCCAAACAATGCGAGATTATAATAATACGAGCTTGAGGAGGAAAGGTTTTTTGTCGTAACAAAGGATCGTCGAGGCTTGTAGGAGAATGAGTCCCAGCCACAAGAGGAGACACCTTTCGGGAGGAACGAGAGGGTCCGGTGAGGGAGGGGTACGACGCTTATGTTTCCGCCAGAAAGCACGACAGCGGGAGCCAATAGCGTTTTTTTTGGTCAATGTTTTGAACCCCCCCCCCCAAAAAAAAAAAAACTACCGACCAAATTCAACTACTTAGTGGGGGGTATTGTTCTAAGATTTTTGTAAATTAAAAAAAAATCGACAATTCAAAATATAAGATAATAAAAAATATATATAAAAGTATCACGAAATATCTATCTTATTTAACTCAATCTATGAGTTGATATATAATTATGGGTTTAATGTAAATGCTACCACCTTGAATGGTAGTAAGATTCTACCATTTCTTTATAGCCGTCAGATTCGCGATCCAAGGATGAGAAGAAATCGTGCGGTTCAAAGGAAAAATCCCACAGTTCAGAAGCGGTTCAAGTGGATGCACCGGTTTCACCTTGGTAGCGCACAAACCACTACGGCATAAGTAACAATGTGCTAATACAGTACACTAAATATATATAATTTCAGTGCGAGGCAGGTGGGCATAAGTAACAATGTGCTAATACAATACACTAAATATATATAATTTCCGTGCAGCATCATCATGTCCCAAATGACTTTTAAATATGGATAAACTTCAAAACACCCCACAATAGAAGTTAAGATGACTTCCACAACATCTATGGATTAAGAGAACAATGCAGTTAAAAGAACCGCTTTTCATAAAAGAAGTAGTGAAGCTTGCTGAATTTTGAAAACTAATGCAATAATCTTTCTCAATTGCAGCTCAAGTTTATGTTAATAACAATTACATCCGCAAGAGTAAATATCTCGAAAAAACGTGGATATCAGGTTCCCTTTGCAGCCAATTCAGACCTTGAAGGACGGATCAATTGGTCGTTGCACAACAAGATCTGCTCTAGAACTTGGACCCTTCTTTTTTTCTGGTCACTGAAAATATTTCATCATTTAAACCAAGGTTGTCAAACTCGTAAATCGGAGTCGACACGAAAAGGCCGGATGAACACGTAAAGCGTGAGATCATAGCACGACACGCCCGATTCTACTAAAATTATATAAAATATTATATGTAATTATGTATATTAATTTGTAAAAAAATAAGAAGTTTTGGAACAAATTAGTAACTTATAGTCTGTAAATCGATAACAAATTAATAATAAATACATACTACAATTCAATCCTATAAATTGCTTCAATACTTCAATTTTAAAAATGTGGGACCACACATTCTGCTGCTTGCCTTTGCTGCTCAAACAAAAGAGGACTCTTCTGCCCTCTTCGAGCAAAAGAGTCGCTCTTTGTCCTTCCTTTTCTGCTCACGAGCAGAAGAGGACAGCCATGGAGGAGCATCCTCCCTGCTCGCGAGCAGAAGAGGGATGTTGTCTGTCCTCTTCTGCTCGCGAGCAGAAGAGAGACGTTGACGTCCCTCTTCTGCTCGCGAGCAGAGGAGGAGCGTCCTCCTCTTCTGGCGAGCAGAAGAGAGATCCCTCTTCTGTTGGCGCATGAGGGAGAGGATGAAAGAGGGGAAGAGGGAGAGAAAAGCACTGGCGAACAAGAGAGAAAACCGGCGAACAAAGGGGAAGAGATAGAAAAAAAAAACCTGTGAAGGAGGGAGGCAGCGACAGCAAGCAGCAGACACGAACAGAGGCAGGCAGCGGCGAACGAAGGGATGCGGGAGGCAGCAGCGAACGAAAGGAGGCAGCCACAGCAAGCAGCAGACACGAACATGCGAAGGGAGGCAGCAGAATGAGATGATTTAGGGCCAGAGACGAGGTAAGTAGGGCATCACAACATGCGATTAGAAAAAAAAAATTACGGTTGACACGGCGTGCGATTTTGACAAGCATCCCAACACGTTTTTCTCGGGTAAGATCGTAAAATCGGACGATTCTACGAGTTGACACGCGATTTTGACAACCTTTTAAACCATTGATATTACCGGGAGCTTAATTAGCATTAAATTAAACAAGTCAAATTAGGTAACACTGGAGAGTATCTGAACTGGAAGCCTGTTCCTTACTTCTATACATTCCAACAGATGGCCTCTTCACAATGTTTTAGAACCACTAAACTTAAAAATTCTATAAGCACGATGGAGCAGCAACTACGGCGAGGTCCGAAATCCTAAATTCTAAACCTGGAAGAACTACCGCCGACTCAAATTGTTCATCACAAGTAATGATCAAAATCTATCACAATAATCTGAAACAGATAACATTAAGAATCATAAGATGAAAAAAAACAACTTCATCGGACCTCAAACGAAAACAAATCTAAAAAAAATAGTGATCAATAAAGAAAGCGCCCATTGCAAACCTGAGAAGAAACGAATCCAGAATTCGAAAGAGAGAGGAGAGAGAGGACTCGCTGCTGCGGCAGCGGAGGATGGCAGCAACAGCGGCAGCAGTGGCAGAACCTGAGG
>LTAE01014046.1:0-11842 GCA_001647135.1 Pontederia paniculata | reverse complement strand
CCCCCCCCCTCTTGGTGCCATCCAGATCCTACACCCATAACAAGATGTAACTGCCTGCAACAATTGATGTCCAATATAGTTTCGTGTTGTTGATGTCGTAACGCTCTTCATGGCCCATGAGATATAATGTAATGGCCCATTATATGATCTCACGACCCATTATATGATGATTGAAAGAGTTGTCTTTGTTGCTTGGGTTCAGATATGTAGTTGCGGCTTGTTAGCTTGTTTGTTGGTCTGCAAGGTCATTGTCACGGTTGTCCCTCATATGTAATGACCTATGAAAACTGAAAAGTCGATCGTTTGAGTGTAGATTTGACTCCTTATGTCGTGTAGTCCCTTTTAAATCCTCCTTTGCTTCCTCCAAATGGTTTTCTACAAATAAATATGAAACTTGGATAGAATTATGATTCAAAGAAATAGAAACAAATAAATACTAAAATGGATGCATGTTATGACATAATTAATCAAAATGACATTAAATATAAGCATAAAAATAAGTTGGATTATGCATGCATCAAACTCTCCCAAGCTTAAAGTCTTACATTTTCTCAAGCAAAACATCTATGTCAGACTCAAGAAAATTCCATTATAGTCTTCATCCAATAGACCAATACTTTTGTAGCACTCTCCCTTCTCATGTTCATCATAAGAACATCACCCTTTCATTGAGGAATCAAACTTTATAGAGTTTCTGAATATTAAACATGTTTAAACAAAAAGTGAGTCCAACCTCATGCAATCGATGGATCCTAAAGTAGACGGCATTAGGTCACCAAGATTTAAAGGTCCCTACGAGTATACTTGACCAACCATTCCGAGGTGCTGAATGAAGATTTCAAACAAGGTAAGTGAGTTGACACTTGAGTATTTCTTCATATTGCACAAGATGGTCCATGTAGCAGGCTTTCAATTGATGTTAAGACACCCCTCGAGCTTACTTGCCCGAATCACCCAAGTTCCATATAGTACTCGAGTACCACTTCTTTACTTTTAGCACATATATTCCTTTTCTTTTTCAATTGCTGATTTTTTCAGCTTTCTTTTAAAATAAAACCATTTTTTCTTCACACACACACACACACACACACACACACACACACACACACACACACACACATATATATATGTATGTGTGTGTGTGTATCACAATGCGATAAGCTCAATAAATTATATGTTCAATAAAAAAACTATTGTTGTCGAGGCTAAATAAAGAAAAAAATAAAATCATGTTTGGACAAGAATTGTAGCAAGAGAATTCATAATTCTATTCAGCATAATCTTGGACACAAGTAATGAATATTCAAGTGTTACACAATAAAAGAAAGCATATTCGAATTTCATTATCTGATTAGATGACTTCAAACTTATAACCAAAGATATTAAGCAAGGGTTATGAGATATAATGATGGTATTTTTGTGCTTTTGTTTTCAGATTTATCTTTGTGAATTAAAGCAAATCTGAAATGCAAGATACTAAAGTAAATATGATGCATGAAATGCATTCTCCCCAAAGCTTGAGCTAAATATTGTCCTAAGTATTTAAGGCCAAACCCATAAGAAAATAATATGATCAAATATATTAAAAGGGAGAAAGGAGAAGAAAAAACCCAAGTATCTCGGTGCGATGGTGGCAGCAACATAGAAAGAGTCTTCAATGTAATCTTGAATGCTATGCTTGGAGAAGTTGTTTAGCTTGTATAGTTGTGTCATTTACTGTGCGATGGCTTTAGAGTGTGCATCTTTTATTCATGTTGTCTTCTTGGTGTTTCTCTATAGCATGTCATGACCCATTACAAAATGTTCGGGTCATGAGTTGAGGAATTATGGCCTGCAAGTTGAGGTAAAAACTCTGGTAGGATCATCTTGGAATAGTCACAGCTAGTTACAAGATGTAAAGGGCCGTGATAGTTGGAGTGGTGACCCGTCAGATGAAATAATGACTTTGACAGGGGATGCTCATGTTGTGTCAAAAAAAGTCACAACTTTGGCAGGGGGTAACTGGGTGTGAGTTGGGAGTTGCAGCCCATAAGATGAAGTGACGACCTTAGCAACTTGTTTTGTACATGTGGTAGCACGTTAACAGGTCATGACAGGGTGTAATGACCCATGATGTTGAAATTGTGCTTCGTGAACTAGGGTGACGACCAAGATAGTGTGCTCCTTTGTCATGACTTGTCACTAGATGTGATGAGCCGTGAGACCTTGTCGATGTTGATGCACTGCGCTAGTGTCATCGGAGCTGATGAAGTGGTCATCGAAGTCGAAGAAGAATGGTGGTTCTCGGTTTGAAGCCTGCAGACAATAGCACAAAGCACCACATGTATTCGCTAGCTAGTTCTTCCTGAAGATGATGAGGGAAGCAATGAAGCAGGTTGTCGTCGGTTTAGAGATGGTTCTTGAGCTCGTCAAAAGTCGCAGAGGTTGCTCGATGTGAAGATGATGTTGCATGATTGTTAGTGTATATATAGGAGCAAAACCGTGAATTAAATCCCATCGTGATGGTGATTGTGGGGTGTTAAAATCAGGTTCTTCATGACTCGTGGAGGCATCATAGGTCTTGATGTGTGTTGTGGGTCGTAAGGTGCATTAGTCTAGGTAGTTAGGTGCATTTAACGCTTGTTACGACTCATGAAGAAGTATAACACCCCGTAATATGCCCCAAAAATGGGTCGTGATAAGGGCCACAAATTGGTTTTCCTCCTATTATAATAGGGTAGAATTGATTACTTATGTGCCGTGAGAGGTAGTAACGACTCGTGATAGAACTGGATGTTGAGTTATTGTTACTACCATGACGATTATTTTCAATATGGTGGGCCATGATATGATCAACATCTAATCATGTTCATGGAATACAATCGCACGTCCTGTTATGTGGGCATAATGCATCATGATATGGGTGGTTCAACAAGTGGAGATGTTGGTAATTCCGTGAAATGGTGTTATGTCATGTGATGGAGCTAGTCAAAAAATTGGTGCCCTTAGTGAGCCCGTGACAGAGGTGTCACGACTCGTTAAATTGCTCGTTCAAGGTTCAGTGTTCAAGTTTCCCTTGTTTCACGGGTCGCAACAAGTTGTCATGACCCGTGACATGAGAAGGATCATTTTGCATGTCTTTGTCAAGCTCGTTAATGTCGTTAACGTATCACTATATTCGAGTCTCACAATGTGTAACATGTAAAATGAGCCATTACGTGAATATTCATTTGAACATAAGTAAAAATTGGATGAGGGAACCACCCGGTTGGTCATATAATTCTAACTCAGACTTTAGTGTCACACAATCCTAACTAAATAAAGAAGAATCTAATTAAAGGAAAAGGGTTGAGGCAGAATTGTTCTAATTTATAGTCATTAGCTTGACTTTGACCTCAATTTGTGTTACAATTCATGTGAGGATAAAAAAAATTAAGGAAAAGAAAATGAATGAACTCACCCAACAAATAATGATTGGTTGGCATAGTGGTGGAGCTCGTCCATGCTCTAGATGTCACAATCCGTTTGAAAAATCAACTTTTCTCCACGAGTAGATGCTTTACTTTGTATTGTGGATTCTAGTGTCATGATTGAATATCATTGTGCATCGAAAGACTTTTATTGCAATTGAGGCGATGCTGGAAACATTGGTGGATTTTCATTTGAATTTTATTCCTGAATTTGAGTTAGTTTTTGGCCTCCATCGCATCAACACAATCTTCAAAGTGGAATATGGTCTCCTCAGATTAGGTGGTGGATGTGATGGAGATGACGAAGTCTCCAAAGGTAGACTCTTGTGATGTCATTGCATCGAGATTGATGGTGTCACTATTGGCAATGGTGTCTTGCTCTTCATATGAGGTGGTCGTGCTGGAGACGATATTGTAGTTGTACTTGGATCCTCCAAATGCGAGCTCTTCCTTTGGACTCGTCCATCTTTGATGATGTATGCACTTGTCTCTTTGACCCGCCATTGAGTCATCCATGTATTCTCTTGATAGTTTCTTTTAGGCCTCCATCTTGTATGATTAGAATATTCATATTGACAAAAACATATGATGAACATTGGATTCTCCAAAGTGTTGTCTTCGGAAGATTCAACGACCTTTTAATGCTTTATATCTTCCTTGCGGACTAACATATTATACTTGTGCATTCCCTTTTTTTATTATTCTTATATACTAGGATTACAACAACAAAAGATAATGAAGCGAGCATGCACAAGTTGAGTTGCTTAGCAATACGAAGTGAGACAGTTTCTTACATGCATTGATCAGTGATAATGATAAGGTTTTTTTCAGACTCTTCTCACTATGAAATAGTTAAGCAGTCATATCCACAAGGATGGGTGCTTGACAATGAATACCTCGTAACAAAGATTTAAAGAAATGAATTAAGATATCACATGATAATGGGAAGGATAATTTGAATAAGAGAAGTATCTTCTTTAATCTTCCATATTGGAAGACTCTTTTGTTGTGTGATAATTTAGATGTGATGCTTCTTGAGATTAATGTTTGCAAAAATATCTTTGGCACAATCATGAATGTGAAAGCAAAGACGAAGGATGCCATCAACTCAATTGGACATGCAAGCAATAAACATAAGGTCAGATTTTGCACCCCATAAAAAATAAGGATAACTATGAGTTACCAATTGACACGCTACACTCTATCCTTTGCAGAAGAAGCACAAATTATGTGATTTTTTTTAAAATTAAAGGTACCTAATGGATTTCCGTGTAATATTTCTCAATGTGCCAACCTAAAAGATCACAAAATTTCTAGGTTAAAAAGTCATGATTGTCATGAGCTTCTACAATATTTACTTCCTCTAGCATTATGTGGCATGTTATCCAAATCTATATTTGAGCCACTTATTGAACTATCTTTGTTCTTTAATGCTATTGGAGCAAATGTTTTAAAGATGGACGAATTGGAACTAATTGAATTCCAAATCCCCATAACATTATGCAAGTTGGAAAAGATTTTTCCTCCTTCACATTTTTGATGTTATGTTGCATTGGCCAATCCATTTAGCTAGTAAAGCTAAAATTGTCGTACCAGGACATCATTGATGGATGCATCTTGTGGAGTGATGATTATATTTTTTTGAAATCACTCATTAGTAATAGAGCTCGTCGAGAAGGTTGTATTGCAGAGGGTTATATTGAAAATGAATGCATGACCTTATGTGCAAGGTATCTAAATAAAATTGACATAAGGTTCAATCAACCCGAGAGAAATTTTGATGGTGGTATGAAATCAAATGGAGGATTCTCTTTTTCAACAATTTGGAAGAGTTATAGGAGTCGACAAATAAATTGTTCTTGATGCATGTGAAATGGAGCAAGAATATATGTATATATTGAGAAATTGTGATATCTCAATCATTCCTAGAGTATGAAATTAATATTTTGCCATATTTTTATTTTTTATTTTTTTGCCTTATCACTGTAGTTGACATGTCTTTAATATTGTAGCGAATTTTCACAAGTTCAAGCTACTACTTCTCGACATATTTCTAATGTGGAATGGAATATGCAATTCATTGCTTGGTTTAAAATTAAAGTAAGTAACTATGAATCGTGCAAGATTTGCATGTTTGCAATTCATTCTAATATATATTATTTTTTGTAGGTTACACGTTTGCACAAAAAAGATGATACTCAAATCATGAAGGATTTGCGCTCATTATCACGTGGTCTCGCACAATATGCGACATATCACAATGAGTACACTGTAAATGAATATCGATTTCATATATAAGATCATGATAAACATTTGAAAACTCAAAATTGTGGGGTAGTTGTTGTTGGTGAAAATGATGGAGTTGTTAATAGTATTTATTACTATGGAGTTCTAATCAAAATCATCGAGTTATCATTTTTCACAAAAAAAAGAGTAATTATGTTTTGATGTAATTAGTTTGACGTGTTTGATAAAGATAAAGGAGTCAAAATAGGTGAATATGATATTGTAAGTGTTGATATGGATTAATTACTAAAAACAAATGAGCCTTTTGTATTATCCAATCAAGCATCACAAGTCTTTTATATTGCTGATCTTTTCAACAAAAGATGAATTGTTTTTTAAAAGGTGCGACCTCGTGATATTTGAAATTGGCGAACAATTGGATGAAGCAAAAAACTTAAAACGTTTTGCACAAAATATTGATGAAGGTATATCTTTATGAATTAGTTTATTATTTATGAAATAATTAATTTGAAGTTGTTTTATTCAATGTTTTATTGATTTGTTTATGATATTATTTTTATAGGTACAATATGACTCTTTTAAAATATGGAAAGACAGCCAAGCAAGTGTTCATTGTATCAGGTTTAAGAGCTTCAAGATTTTAGGAGTGTATGAACCATCTTCATCAAATATTACAAGGGAAATAAGTAATGTTGTTTATGATAGAAGAATATCACAATAATTTTCTAATCCATCAACTTTTGAGTTTGAGTGCTTGCAAGATAATGAACAATGTCTGATGATAATCCTTTACAAAATTACTATTCACTGCAAGATGATGATCCATTGCAAAATGATGATCCTTTGCAACATGATGATCCATTAAAATGATGAGTCATTTCCATGCCTGAATCATTGAAGGTTATGAGGGATAATCAAAGAACAGATACAAGTGAGTTCAAATTTGCATATTAGGTTATGTTCATTTACTAGCTCTTATTTTCATGTTAGTAATATCAATCCTTTCATAAAAATGTGTTCAAGTGTTACTCAAAAGAAGAAAAAAATATGAGGCAAAAACAAATGAAAAGATGTAGCAAACCTTCCAAATGAGAAAAAAAAATCAAAAATAACATTTTACAACAAAAGGGTTATTTGATATAATCATATGGCATTCTCGAAACACTTGAAAAATTGTTCATGATGAAAGCATATATTCATTGTGGGTACATGAATGGAAGAAAATTGGAGAAAATGAAAAAGAACATATGTGGACAATTTTTTGTGGTATTAAATGTCTTATTTTTAATTTAGTTTTCATTATTATTTTGACTTACGTATCATAGTTTGCTAATATTTGAATTTATTTTGAAGGACAAATTTTGAGAGTGATGATCTAGTGGACATCCATAAAGAGAATATTTTCAAGCATATGAAAAATATATGGAATAAATGGAGAGGTGATCTACATGTAAAAATTGTAAAACATAAGACTATCTTAGAGGCACTATAAATATACCTAATGGAATACAAAAGAAAGATTAATGGTTAGTTAAGGTATACTACAATAGCAAAAGATATCAGGTAAGTAAAATATTAATGCATACACATTACTAACCTACGTACATTGTAATTTTGTTTGAGAAATAAGTTAGTTATTATTTTTTATTATTTATTGATCTCATATGATATAGGAAGCGAGCCAAAAGAATAAGAAAAAATAAAGTGAAATTATCTATGCCTCATTGAATTGAGAGCAAGCTTATTTGAGAAGTTATTCATCAACAAATGATATAGTTCAATATTCAACTTTCTTTTATAATCATTTATAAAACATTGTTTAGTAACATAATTTAATGTGAAGGGAGGGAAAGATGGTAACCCACCAGATGTGACAATAATCTTCTTTGAGATGCGCAAAATGGATAAGATGCTTGTTAAGCTCAATACGATTGAAAGACGTGAGTTTTATTTTTAAAAATAAACTTGATTTTTGTTTTAAAAAATATGATGCGCTAATTATGATCTTGATTTGTAGGTTGAACTTCAAGGACCAATACAATCTGAACCTACACTCATAAATATAGAAGTCATAGAGATGCTTTGGACGAAGAATTCACAATAATGCGCTTGGCTATGGAGGTGAGATAAAAAAAAAATAATGAACCGATTCAATATATCAATAAAATAATAAAAAAATATTTTAGTTTGGGTCATCAGATTAGTTTGGATTAACTCGGGTCGAAAAATTTAAGTTAATACTCAACCCCCATAGATGATCATGACTTTGATCAGGTATAGTCGAATCTAACCCGACTAAGGATCCAAACATATCCAACCATGGTTGGGTCGATCGTAAAAAAAGTTAATTTTCCTTCAAATCTTAATGAATTGTGAGTACACATTTATAATTATAGATATAATATAGATAAGAATCTTTTGTTGCAATTTAGTGTTATATGAGATCATCTATCGCAGTTTTTTTGTTGTAGTTTGGTGCTATATGAAATCATCTATTGCAGTCTAGTGCTATATGAGATCTATCTACTTGAAAGATCTTTTGTTGAATAGTCAGTTAGGATAATACGCCCCCTTAAGTCTGACTAGAGCGAGATAGCAATCGAAGCTTGTCACAAATCTATTTGAACCGAGCTCCTGAAAGAGGATTCATCATAATATTTGTAAGCTAATCCGTACTAGAAATAAAGCAAACTAATAGTTGTTTGTGAGCTATCTCTTCACGAAATTTGCTCTTAGTGGAAGATTTGGAAACAATCCTTTGTTCCTTTGCTGCCAAAGAAATTAAATTGATGCCCATATATATGGCATAACCTCCTACAGATTAGAGGTCATGCAAAGATCTAATCTAATATGCATCGGTGAACACTTGAAGTTGAAGAGTGGATGAGGGAGAGATAAATAAGCTAACATGTTGATTATGTTTGAGTGAGCGGAGAATTTGTTTAACAGCTTGCAAGTGATCAATTGAAGGGTTATGCATAAAGAAATATCTAGTCTGGAAGGTGCTAAGTATTGAAGTGTTCCAAGTGTGTGTCGGTACAAAGAAGCATCAGGAAAGTAATTCCCATCTCTAGGCAAAAGTTTGGTTGATGAGGCTAAGGGTGAAGTGGTCGGTTTAGCACCATCCATTCAATCCTTGCCTCAAGAAATTCTTTACATTCCCTCTGCATCACCTATTCTTTGGTGTGATAACATTAGCGCAATTAACTTAACCACCAATCGTGTATTCCATGCAAGATCAAAACAAATTGAAGTATATTTTCACTTTGTTCATGAAAAGGTAGCTCGCCAACAACTATTAGTTTGCTTTATCTCCAATGTAGATCAGCTCGCATATTTCATGACGAAGCCTCTTTCAAGAGCTCGGTTCAAATAGATTTGTGACAAGCTCTGATTGCTACCTCGCCCCAATGGAACTTGAGGGGGCAAGATCTTTTGACTAGATAGATCTCATATATCTCAGACTACAATGGATGATCTCATATAGCATCAAACTACCACAAAATGATCTCATATAGCACCAAACTACAATACAAGACTACAATATATGATCTCATATAGCACCGAACTACAATACAAGATTGCAATCGATGATCTCATATAGAACCAAACTGCAACAAAAGATTGCAATAAGTGATTCCTATTTGTATCATATATGTAATTATAAATAGGGTATAAGGAACTTGTGGAGTCGATTTTGTCTCCACAAGTATGGAACACTGCATATCTTCAGATTTGATGTGCTCCTTCAATGTGCGATTTTGAAGGGATTTAGGAGAAATTCGGCTCTACTAAATCGGATTAAATGAGTTTTTCCTGCACTGAGCAAGTCTGACGATGTAAATGGGTTAGGGCAAAAATTTGTTACTCTTTTCTTCCCATTTTTCTCTCCCTTCGCGATCAATGCTATCACCTCCTATCTTTCTCTCCCTTTGCGACCGACGCCATCGATAGATCTGCACCAATTGCTACCGTTGTCGCCCTTGCACGAGTGAACAATGTCGCTACCACCGGAGCTGAAGCATGGGCGCCCGTAACTGCTGCCGCTCTTGCCTTTGAACGAGCAGACACCGACGCCGGATCTGAATCACCAGCGCCACAGCTCCTACTACTCTCGCCCTTGTACGAGCGGACACCGACGCTGTCGTTGGATCTGAAGCACCAGAGCCCGCTGCTGCTGCCGCTCTCGCCCTTTCGTGAGTGGGACGCCATCGCCGGATTTGAAGTATTCTTGAGCGATGAACGAAATGACATCTACCGTATACATTCCATTATGCATTATATTGTATATGCTATGAATGTTCCTTATATTATTATGGCCATTCCCATAGTTTAAAATATTCATGCTAGTGCTAAAGTTTGAGAATATAATATGCATATATGTTCAATATGTGTAGTATGTGTTTTCTTTCTTTTTCTTCTTGTGGTCTTCAATCCTTTTTTTTCCTGAGGGTAAAGAATTATCTATGTAAATTGAGACATCTTTGTTCTCACCTGCCAAAGTTTTGTGCCTACTATGTTTCATTCCTTAAATTTTGTGATTGTGCTTCTATTAGACAATTTGCTTACGCATTGCAGCAGGTTTTGAGATTCTTGTTTGTTCTATTAGACAATGCTAATTGATTGTGATATTTTTTGTGTTCACCTTGTATTAATGACAAAAACTCTTAGGATCTAGATTCTCATATAATTGGATATCTCGTTAAAGCTTTTAGATTTTATGATAAAAGATTAGATGAAAGGCGATTGTTAAATACGTCATGGACAACCAATAATCCTAGAAAGCGATTTTGGAGATGTCCGCATTTTTTGGTATATAAATATTATAATCACAATTATATTCTTAATGAATTATAAACTAATTAATATGTTGTTTTCTTTGTAGGCTATATCTACATTCCAAGATTGTGATTTTTTTTTCGGTGGTTGGATCCAACCGTACAAGATAGACACAAGATTATTCCAAAAATAGGATCATTTTTGTATGGTTGCTGAATAAGATTGTGCTATGTGAGGATGCAATTCGAAGACTCAAAAGAGAGAAAATATTATATTTAATTGTTGGAATGATCTTATATTTTGTATTGTGTAATACCAACTTGATATAAGCTCGAAATTTGTATTCGACAAAATGTTAGTTGCAAATGGATATTTGAACCTTATTTGAATTATTACTTTTAATTTGTGCTTCAAAGCAGTTTGTTGTTTATTAGAAGTTTACGTTTATATTTTATTGGAATGATTTTATGTTTTGTATTGTGGCCTTATCTTTTTTTTTTGCTTCTTGATTATGCCTCAATTATTTGAACTATTACATTTTCTTATCTCTAGCAACTGCTTTTATGAATTGTAAAAGATGTCTTGCATAAGGATCATAATTGGTTTTGTAAGATGATAATATTACTTCTTGATTATGCTTCTGCTCTTCGGATCATAATATCAATAAAGATGAACCAAACTTAAGCATAGGGACTGAAGCAAAAATTGAAAGTACATGTTCCAATGAGCAAACGAGAAAGAAGACTTTCTCGTTGTCAAAAGACAAGGAAACAATAAAGGGAAATCTCACTACTTGTGTGTGTGTGTATCCTAAGGATGCATCGAATGATGCTACAGATCTGGTCCCGCTAGGGCTCTGCCTCATGGACTCAGTCCTAAGGATGCACTGAATGATGCTACGGATCTGGTCCTGCTAGGGCTGCCTCATGAACTCATTGTATGATGCAGCAGCATCGCTCTCCCTCGCATGATCTCTCATGTTCAGCTATGTTGTCCAATGCCATGTGATCTATAAGGCGAGCATTGGAGTTTGCAGAGGAGGAAGTCAGTATCAGGATCACGCATAAGAGGAGCCTTAATTGGAAACTGATGACAGAAAAAGGTACACTTATTTAGGTTGACCCCGTTCCCAAAAAGCTTACCCCAATAACCTCTTTTGCAAACAATATATACCGATTTGTTTCCATTTTCCACTTTCTGAATGATCGGTATCATCATTATTGATTCTTGGGAATATAAGCTAATTTAAGAAGGTTCTTCATATATAATTGCTTGAATATTTGAAATTTGAAATTCTTTCCATTTTCTATTGATGCAGTCGAAGGAGGGGGATTTTGCGGAGTTAACTCTAAGACTCCGAGATTTCT
>LTAE01014045.1:0-11843 GCA_001647135.1 Pontederia paniculata | reverse complement strand
AACTTTTAATTTATATTTTAACTTTAATTTTCAATCTTAAAACTTGTTTTTCTTTTTTTATTTCCTCTCTCATAAGCTCATGCTTTCTTTTATTTAATTTATTATCTTTTAATTATATTTCAACATTTAAATTTTAATTTTATGTTAATGTAATAATATAATTCTAAAATAAAATTTTATTTATGTTTAGAAAATATTTAATTACAGTATATATAAAATTAGGTTTATATATCACTAATATATTTAAAATACTTTTTTTATAATAAAAAAATATTTTTACCATTTTTTATTTATTTTTAATTTATTTATTAGAAAAAAATATTATACTTTTTTAGTTCTTATCGGTTCATCCAAACATTCATCGAACTTAATATTTTTAGTTCATTCAAACACAATTAGAATTAATCTATCAAATCAATTATTCATTGGGAACTCGAAAAAGATTAGGTTCTCATTTCCAAACGCAGCCTAAAACGTCACATCGTTTGGAGAACCGGGCGGAACCAGAGCCAGAACCCACTCGGTTCTGGGTCTGGTTCCAGTTGCCAAACTAAGCCTAAGGGTGTTTGAATAAAAAATGAGAACCGAAAATATAAGATATATTTTAATAAAAATAAACTTTGTTGAATTAAAAAATTATATTACATAATATAAAATTAATTGAAACAAATTAATATTTCATAAAATATTTTTATAAAAATATCATTTAAAATTATTTGTAAATAATATAAAATTAATCTCACAAATTACTATTTTTTAAAAAAAATTCTAAATATCAATTTTTTTAAAAAAATAATTAATATAAGTTAATCTAACGAATTTATATTTTGATTAATAATATTTTCATAAAACATTTTTTAAATAAAAAGTATACTAATAAATAATTTGTTTATAAAATAAATACAAGATAATAAAATATTTTCTAAAAAATAAATAATATAAAATTATTCTCATGAATAATATAATAAAGTAATTCATTTTATTTCTAAAACTTTAATTAATCCCACATATAAATAAATAAAATATTACCATAAAAATATAATAAGATTAATAATTTTATAATTATATATTAAGTTAATATAAAAAATATCAATTTTTATAATTATATGATAATTGAAATTTGATTAAGAAAAAAATAAGTATAAATAAAAAACGGCCAGCAAAATAAAAGCAGCTAATTAAGAAAAAAAGAAAGAGATAAAAAAAAGACCAAAAAAGAATAGCTGCAACATTAAATGTTGTTGTTACAGCAAGAACCGTCTGATTCCTACTTTTAGCAGGAACGGGGTGATGGAACCCCGGTGACATCAGTCGGGGTTCCAGCCTAGGGTTCTACGTCCGATTCCGTCAAATGTCACATCATTTGGCGAAAATCGGGTGGAATCTGGCCAGAACTAACTCAAGTTCTGATCAGGTTCTCATTGCCAAATCCAGCCCATAGATACGAACTATATAGTTGAAAGACTATTGGGTGAAATTTACTCAAAAAGATTGGTACAATATATAGGCCATGTTTGACACATCTTTAAAATAATATTTACAGTAACATATTGATCAAATCAATATGTTATTTAAAGTGTTTGATAAGCATAATTAATAATAGTGACATTGATTGCAACTCAATATTTTGAGACGCTTGAAAGATCAATATCTAGAATAGCTACAACATATTAAAATTTATTTTTAAATATACCCTCAAAATTTATGGTACACTTATTAGTTTATACTACATGATCATTATTATTTATTATTATTTTATTAACTTATAAATCATTTGATCAACTATTTATTTTATTATTATTTATTAATATCAAATTAATTAAAATAAAAATATGTTATTAAATTTATGATTTATATATTAATGAAAATTATTTAAATAATTATTTATATTCTTTTTAGTCATTTTATATTTATTAATTAATTTAAATGCTATATTTATCAAACATTTTTATTAAATTTAATAATTAACTCACTATCATTAATAGCTAATTTCTACATTATTTATTATTAACTATTAATATATGCCAAATAGAGTCCTATAGTAATCGTACATGGCTTTAAAAAAACTTTCAAATAGTAACACCAAACAAATGATATGTTATGCATAGTTTAACGTATTTGAGATATTTTAATCATGTAAGTACTAAAAGAAACTTTAGGAGTAAATTTAAAGAAATATCTGACACATCATTGATGATTGCGGGTATAGTTTAAATACAGTTGTACCTTTCAGCTCTAGCCTATATTTTAAGGGAAATTTTAAATCCTTCTAACTCATCTTTCTAAAATTTTTTCTAATACTCACATTTAAAAACACCTAACAAAATTGATAAATTTATAATAACTATCATTGTGAGTAGTAAGAGAATTTTTAGACTAAATATTAGAAGGTTGTAACATCTCTCATATTTTAAGGACGTATAACATATTTTTATAATTTGTATATCGTACTATAAAATAATAATTTTTTTTATGTAAAATAATATGAACATTGTTGACTTTCTTTATAAATGTGATACATCTTTTTCAAATAAATTTTAAATTTAGTGAACCTTCATAAATATCTGGCCTACCTATTTAAAATTTGAAACTGACATCATTAAAAAATATAGAGATTCAATTTATTTTCCTAATAATTACATACGGACCTCAAAATCCGATTTATAAATGAATCTGGATCATGTCGCGGTAGTATCAGACAACACAATAAAAACTTTTCCTGTTGATGAAGACACATGTACATATCTAAACCAATGTCATAAGATAACCTTTCCAGTGTCTGTGTCGGTGTGCCTTAGTAATTTATATATATATGTGTATTAGGTTAATTTATTTTTCCTCCCTCAAATGTTAATTTCCACTTTTATCTTTAAATTTCAGTATTATTTACTTATCTCTATCCTCAACTTTTTAAACACTTCCGCTTTACCAAAAAATATTTATTTATAATACAGATTTACTTTTTTACATTTTTTTAAAATTTAAAGTTAAATAATTTAAATTAAATAGGACAAGAAAAAGGTAAATATATTTAAAACTTATGTTAATGATTGAAAAGTTGAGCGGAGAACAATGAAAATTTAAAATTATTAATTTTATTTTATTAATATTATAATCACGATTGGATTTAAAATTACTGAAGTTTTTGTTATTTCGCTCGAATAATAGTGTTGAATAATATAACTTGAGGATTCCTCAAATGTCCACCAAACAGTTCTGATTTGATAAAAGAAAAGGTATTTATATCCTGAAAACTAATATGGAGATTTATTTTTTTATCAATATGCCTTATTGTCATTTTTTAACATTTATTTCATATTATTATGGTCACGATGGTTATAAGTTTTTGAGATAAATAGACTATTCATAATTTTTTTATCAGTAAAAATGTTGCCTCCGTTAGTAAAACATAAAAATGCATGCGCAACCGTTTATGATCGAGATATTTGATTAAAATCTAAATTTTAGTCTCTATCTAAAAACAAAAAAAAACACGAAGCCAACATGTAGAGAAATATAGAAAAATATTACATAATAATTGTAATATCATAATCGGATTCGAGAAATCAATCATTCCGCTATTAAATAATTGTAACGTAACAGTTGAAATATGCTGAATTATTGACATTAATGTACCTACCCGAAAAAGTTATTGATACGAATATTTAATGAACTTTTAACTTTTTAAGGGCGTGGTTTGCGTGGACGTCTCTTTAGCGTTCTTCTAAGGACCGCAAATTAAATAAATAGATGTGTCAATATATAAAAATAATAAATCAATTATAATATTTTTTAATAGCTTACATTATATATGTTTAGGACGGGGTCAAGAGTTTTATGTTTTTTTTTTTAAATGCATACATATATTTATCGTTATAATTCTAAAAACTTAAATTAATAGGACAACTAAAAAAAATTTAATACGAATAATATGAAGTTCGAACTCATAAATTTTAACTCTGATATCATATTAAATTACATTATATATGTTTAGGACGGGGTCAAGAGTTTTATATTTTTTTTTTAAATGCATACATATATTTATCGTTATAATTCTAAAAACTTAAATTAATAGGACAACTAAAAAAAATTTAATACGAATAACATGAAGTTCGAACTCATAAATTTTAACTCTGATATCATATTAAATTAAATATACTATGCAATGTAGTACATAATTTTTAACTATAGAGAAGGAAGCTAGCATATAACTTACCTCATGAGATAACTATATTGATCTTATCATAATAATTAAATAGTTAACTTAACAGTCTTGATTATTTTTTATTTAATTCACTAATTACATGTCTATAATATTTCAATTAATACTATCCAACCTGCAAGATTTTTTACTAGCTAAATAGTGGAGAAATTATTTGTGCGCCGCTATAAATTATAACACGATATAATGCATATTGCTCGCATTAACAAGCCAATAAAAAGTGAATTGATGTCGTTTATAACATTGCATACTCATATTCATTTTAAATAATTATATATTTAATGACTTTAATAATAAAAATAATATTTTATTATAAAGTAAACATTTTACAACCATGAGATTAGTTGGCCTGAATAGAATTAAGGAGACATAGGATAATCTTTATTGATTAACTTAAAATTATCATAGCTCATTAAATTATCTTGTTTAACTATCTTAATCTGTATGTAATCTAAATTAATTAATAATGCATATCACTTATGAAATTATAATTCAAATTATTTAATAGAAGAGTGTCTTTTCATATTACCACTCAGGTATTAATTTTATTTACATTTAGTTTCATTGTTGCCATTCTAAATCTTTCATAACAAATTATAACAAAATAAAAATACATCGTATAATAATAAAAACACAAATAATAATAACAATAAAAAATAGCAATTACTCAAATAATAAAAAAATATATCATATTATGGAAAAAAATATATCACTAATTATTTATTATAACATTTTCTGTTAATTTTAATTATTAATATTTTATTGTTACAGTTTTATCTTGAAGGATTTAATTACTTAGTGCATTAATTTGTGAATTTATTATTTATGTTTATACGTTTTAATTTAATAATATTTATAAAAGGCAGTTTGGTACAATAATGTATTTTACTTAGTAATCTTTTTTTCTATAAGTAAACATAATAATTTAAACTGTTACTTGAATTAATTATAAATGATAAATAAGATAATGTACATAAATAATAATTTAATAAGTAATATTTTTTTTGTTAAACAATGTAGATTAATAAATGATATTGAGAGATAATATAATAAATATTTTTAAAATGTGCATGGAATATAGAATAAATGGTAAATTAAATGTGCTACCAATTAGATGTGTGCACCATTAGAACCTTTGATTTAGACCAAATTTAATTATACAGATAATTAAGGAAACAATATTTTTAATAAGAGTTATACAAAATTAGATGTGCTATCAATAATTCTAAAACTTTTAGTCATTGAAAAGATCATCATATATTTATATCTTTGACAATAAGTGTGCATTAATTTTAATGTTATCATGCAATGCCTACATAAATATATTTCAGAAAAATATAAATCCTTATCAAACTTGTGCTTAAAAATCTTATTAATACTTATATCATCAAATTATTTACAAAAAAGATAATAAAAATTATAAATCATGTTATTATTGGTAGATAAAAAGATCTTAAAACAAAATTTAAGAGGCTGTAGCAAAGTTGAAAATGTTTTCCTAAAAAGCTTTTTCCTTCAGAATTTGCACAATTTTTTTTGTCCACAAAAAATATTATCCGGTCAAACATTTTATGCCAACACAAGAAAAAAATGCTATTTTTAGAAAAAAATGTGCTCGTTAAAATGAACAGAGTCCAAATTCAGTACGAATATA
Organism: Pontederia paniculata; assembly: GCA_001647135.1. Lineage (NCBI taxonomy): Eukaryota > Viridiplantae > Streptophyta > Magnoliopsida > Commelinales > Pontederiaceae > Pontederia > Pontederia paniculata. The sequence goes on along the minus strand of LTAE01014045.1, from coordinate 5,967 downwards.
AAACATTCATCTAGTTGAAATAATATGTGCTATTTTGCTTTCTTCAAATTATAGGGTGAAAAAAACTGAGTGCAGAAGGATCAAAGCAAGCGATCACTGGAAGAGACAGTGGAAGCCATTGTTGAAGTGGGCGGTGAACTCGTCCATCTCATGCTTTGGCAGCGCGAAGCCAATTTCCAGACCTCCTCCACCTTCGCTGCTCTCTGCAACTGACATGGCTCCCGTCCTCATGATGGACACCACCTCCACCTTCCTCGGCCTTCCCCATCCGAAGTCGTAGTCGTAGACCTTGAACTGCGGCGATCCGGCAACGCCCAACGGTTGCTGCGACAGTAAACGCGAAAACTTCTCCGTCGGCCACTCGTCGATTGCTTCTTTTAGTGATTGATGCTTGAACACCTCGATGGACTTGCCAATGGCTTCGGCCGCCATTGAGAACCCGTCCACGCCGATGAGGTCTCCGGCCTTGGCCGCCGCCACGCACAAGCCGAGACAGTTCCCGAAGTACTCCGCTGGCACCGGTGGGCGTAGCCGGCTCCTGCCGTTCGCAACGAAACCGAGAACAGCGTTCCTCTCGCTCTCGTAACCTCGCGCTTTGACGAAGCAAACCCACGCGTATGCGAAGGCCACCGTGATGCTCGAGCAGTGGAACGAGGCGCCTGCGCCTCCCGGTGCTGCTTTTTCTAATGCTAATTCCTTGAGCCTTTTAATTTGATCGCCGGCGAAGGTGAACGTAGCGATGACCCTGTCGCCGAACGCTTCTTGCAAGTCCTCCTCCGACGGTTCTGCAGAAGAACGCTTCTTCGAGAACATCTTTTCCAATACTGAGTAAAGCCCTTGATCGTCGGGTATCAGGGTCCTGTCGAGGAGCGGCGCAAGCACCGGCGGCGCCGAGCCTCCCGACTTGCCACAGGCGGCCCACGAGGACAGGAAGTGCGTGGAGCTCGATCCGTCGCACGCCGCATGGTGCACCGTCACTCCGATGGCGACGCCGTGGTTTGGGAATACGGTCACCTGTATGGCCAGCAAGGGCTGCGCATCCGCCGACCTCGGCAGCCGCGGGACCAGCGGCGACAGCCTGTTCGCCTCGCGAGCGCGGCTCCCGGAGAGCTCGTCGAAGTCCTCACCCTCGCACTCTGCCACAGAGAACGCGACGGAGTTGCCGTCTACGTAGTGAATCTCGTGCCTATCTTCGGCCCCAGGAACACGCCGGACTCTTCCGGCGAGAGGGTAAAAGTGCCGGAGAGTTAGAGACAGCGAAGACTTGAGGTCGTGGAGGGCGGTGGCGACGAAGTGGGAAGTGGGGTGGGGGAAGCGATAGAAGAACACGCGCTCGACGGCGCCCATGTACAGCCATAGTATGTCGAGGAAGGTGAAGGGCAGAGACGCTTCCGGCACCGAACCGCCAGGGGGCGCGACGCGAGTGCTCTCAATAACTCGAAGCTGCGGCGCCGGCCGTGGTGACGCCATGGCGATGCCTGCTCGTGAGCTTAATTGCTCATAGGCCTGTAAACTTGTGAATGGTTTATAAGAGGTGGCCACAAATAGTGCACGTTGCCATCCACGAGACATGTGTCATGTATACATGGGACCATATTGTGAACTCATGAATGGTCAGCTGAGGTTGCCATTTTTATCATCAATTGGAAGGTGTGGTTGAGCTAAAGTTTCCAACTTTTGGTACGAGTAATTGTTAAGAAAAATAAAAAAATCAGAATAAATAATTAAACATAGGGGAAAAATTATCCTAGAAATATAAGGAATAATAAATTAGTGAGAAGAAAATAATTTCTAAAGTATTTTTTTAGTCACTGAAATTATTTTTTAATTCACTGAATTTTTAATTATTTGTTTTTTTTAGAAAGACGGTTTCAGTCTGAATTGATCATAATATACTCGAGATATAAAAGAGAAATTGTTTCCTTAGTTCGTTCATATGATTAGTGGATGAATTTTAAATTCAAAATTTTAGAGATAATAATTTCAGTTTTGATTATTAAGATTTATTAATTTAATTATATATATAGTTCGTTCAGGCATGCTTTTTTTAAATTAACCTCCTAGAATATATACCTTATGATATATATAGTAATAAATAATAACGGGTATATAGTATATATATACACTTAATTACTTATATTTTTAATAAAATATTATTATCTTACAACTATATAAATATTATTAATTTATTATAAAAAATGAAAATTGAAAAAAAAAAATTTGAAGAGGTGATGACTCGTTCCAGCATTCATACTAGAGATGAACATCGGGTCGAGCCAGCCAGTTCGGTGTCGGCACACCATTTTGTCGTGTCGGCCCGGCCGAACTCAGGCCCCGACACGTCCCCCAGGGCCGTGCTCGGGCCGGGCCGCCCCTTTTGGATTTTTGGCCCGCCACGGCACGGGTCCGATGAGCACGAGCCCGCCCGACCCGATACGATCGATCATGATAATATATAAATATATTTTTTTATTATATGCACATACTATTAAAAAAAAAATGGTAGAGAAAATGCTCACCTATATTTTTAACCCGAGTTCAAATCTCTCCTTCAAAGTATTTCTAGATTTAATCTATATATAAAAATATTTTAATGCATCTTATATAATATATATGAAACTTATTAATATAATAATATTATATGCTATTACTTAGTTACTAATTTATTTATTTATGATACGATGATATTAAATACTATATTATACGACATAAAGTATAAACTTTATTAGATATAGAATTGAATTATTTTTAAAACATCATTACACTTTCAAAAAATAAAATAAAATAATAGTGGTTCGGCCCAATTCGATCTGGCACGGCACAACACGAACGAACTCGGGGCGAGCTGGATCGGGCCACCCGGATATCAATTTTAGTATGACACGATACAATTTTTTTGAGCACGACACGAGTATGAGCACGAGCAAAATCAAATACAAGTTGATTAGTATGAGCATCAAATGATCACGCATGAATTCTCATCTCTAATTTATACTAGGAAAGAAAAATTTTGACATGTCACGATAATATATAAAAAAATATTTAAAAAAAATTAATAATATAAGTCAAATCAAAACTTTCAAAATTTACTCGTCCTAAGATGATGAATCCAAAATTCCATCACTAACATCTTCTAGAAAGATGAGCAAGCAATTTCTGTCGTTTGTCAATCAATGTTTGATTTTGAAACACCACAACTTCTGCAGATAAAATTTCTTTTTCACTTGAAATATTCATTGTATATATATTGTAGGAAACATAATGAACGGATCACTAATTATAAAAAAATAAGCACACATATTATATAAATTATGTTAATAAACTTATAGTTGAAGATCTCGTTGTCACACTTGTTCGATAACGTGCAAATGTTAGAATTTAACATAAATTTAATATTTAAATTCATATAATTACAATTTATTATATTTATTGAATTATTTATGTGATATTAAGAGAAATATTTTTAGTGGATAATATTTTTAATTTAAGTCAATACTTATAAATTTTTATCGTATTATATGACATATGATTTTTAAAAAGATATTTACTATTAATACATTATGTATTTAAATTTAATTAAAAATTTTTATACTTCCATTATATATTATAAAGTTTTTATATTAAAATTCTGTGTCTTTGTCTAGTATTTTTTTTATCTCTGATTTATGAATATGCACATATAGTACATAATTAAAATATTTTTTGTCATTAGACTCTCAATTATGTCTCAATTTTACATTACTTTCTCAACTTTACTTTGTAATAAATTCCTCTGCAATCTTTCTCTCTCTCTAGGCAAAAGAACTGGAGGGGCCACCGCGGCCCTCCCTCCTTATCTTGCAAAAGAGAGACGAGGGGGCTGACTGCCCAAGAGAGGTAGAGAGAGGGTGGGGTCATGGACTCCTTTCTCTTTTTTAAATTTTTTTATATTACATATTTAAAATTTTAAATATATATTTCATTTTAATTTATAATAATAACACTTAATTATGAGATAGATATATACTATCTTTTAAATAATATAAACCATATAATTTACTTTATTTATAGATATATAGACTAATGACAAAAATTATTTCACATAATTATGATCATGTGCATCTTCTTATAAATGATATGAATGGATACTTGTTTGCAATTTTGTTTTAAAATTGATATATTGTTAAAAGTTTTATTGTTTATTTTCTTTTGTGAGACTTGATGTAGGATCCTGTGGTTAAGGATCTATTCATCATAAATTAAGGATCTTACAGTTAAAAATTTATTTTACTTTTTATTTCTCTTCTAAATCTATCCACCACAAGTTAAGGATCTTACGATTAAAAATGTAGGTAGCATGATGCTTCAAACTTAAGTAGGGAGTATCTCCATTTTTTTTCTTTGTTTATGTTCAATGTAGGTGCTCCCTAATTAAGTAGGGAGCACCATGTTACATATATCTTCAATCGTAAGATGTTAAATTTACGATGAATGTTAAATTTTCTCTTTTCTACTTTTTTTTTCTCTTCTAAATCTATCCATCATAGATTAAAAATTTTACTGTTAAAAATGTAGATAGCATGATGTTTCTTACTTAATTATGAAGTACCTTCTTTTTTTTCTTTATTTGAATTTAATGTGGATACTTCCAAGTTAAGTAGAAAATATCATGTTACTTATAAATTAATTATAAATTCATGTGATGCATAACATTTGCATGTTTGATATGTGATTTGATATATTTGATTAATTAAAAATAGCTGCTTCAACTTTAGTTATTTAATTATGTATTTATAATTTATGATTAAGTAAATTATAATTGAAATATGATATCAAATTTTAATTAAACATACACTACCTTAATTCTCGGTATTTCTTATCCCAGCTGCTTTCAACACAAAATCTGTTATCTTTCTATTAAAAAAATAAGTGAGTCATTTTATCAAAGACGTGTGAACAAAAAAAGACCTCACTTATTTTGAAGTAAGAAAAGATGAGTGAACAAAAATTAATTATGCATCACCTTTTTTTTATTACAGTTGCCGACAACAATTAAATAATTTTAATTCGAGTCTATTTGCAGATAAGTATCATCCGCATTATAATATTATATATTGTGGCATCACTGGAAGAGGCAGTGGAAGCCATCGATGAAGTGGGCGGTGAACTCGTCCATCTCAAGCTTTGGCAGCACGAAGCCAATTTCCAGACAACCTCCACCTTCGCTGCTCTCTGCAACTGACATGGCTCCCGTCTTCATGATGGACACCACCTCAACCTTCCTCGGCCTTCCCCATCCGAAGTCGTAGTCGTAGACCTTGAAATGCGGCGATCCTGCAACTTCAAGTGGTTGCTGCGACCTTAAACGCGAAAACTTCTCCGTCGGCCATTCGTCGATTGCTTCTTTCAGGGATTGATGCTTGAACACCTCGATGGACTTGGCAATGGCTTGGGCCGCCACTACAAACCCGTCCACGCCGATGAGGTCTCCGGCCTTGGCCTCCACCAGGCACAAGCCGAGACAGTTCCCGAAGTACTCCACTGGCACCGGCGGGCGTAGCCGGCTCCTGCCGTTCGCCATGAAACGGAGAACGGCGTTCCTCTCGCTCTCGTAACCTCGCGCTTTGACGAAGCAAACCCACGCGTATGCGAAGGCCACCGTGATGCTCGAGTAGTGGAACGAGGTTCCGGCGCCTCCCGGTGCTGCTTTGGCCAGTGCTAATTGAAGAGTTTTGAAGGGTCTGAATTCGATTGGGGCTCCCGTTCAGTGGCCATTTCCGCTCGTCCTCGAGCTCTATAAATAGGCGCTTTTCTGCTCCACTGACGTCCGCCCTTCACGCGCCGTTGCCACGTCTTCCGCGGCCTCCCATCACGCTCGCGTCGTCCCGCGAGTTCCGGGAGCGTGGAGCACGTCTTCCGGCTCCACTCCAACGAGCAAGAGTTGCTCGTTCAAAGATGACCACAAGATCATATATTAACATCTCCCAC
>LTAE01014043.1:0-11847 GCA_001647135.1 Pontederia paniculata | reverse complement strand
TCTGACAACACTCAGATTCTTTGAACGTCCTTTCCTTCTTCTGTTAGATATTTTGGTCGACCGCTGCTCTGCCTCATTAGCTCTCGGATGACCTTTTTCTCCTCATCAGTCATCGCTGATCCTTCGGACGTCCGCTCATGGTTTTGCCTCATACTATACATTCTTCCGATCGCCCACTTGCCTTCACTCCAAGACTCTTGAACGACCTTTATCTTCGTCTGAAATCTATTGGTCGTCCGCTCTCCACCTTCGGTCGACCTTTCATTCTTCTATCAATGCTTTGGTTGTCCATAGATTTAACTCATGAGCCTACGGACGTCCTTTCTCCAACACTGGCAATCTTCCGGTCATCCACTGTCTTAACTATAAAACTCTCGGAAGACCTATGTCTTCATCTTTAGCTCTTCAGTCGTCCTTAGTTCAACTTCGGACGACCGTTATTTCCTTAGTCGTATCGGTATCGACTAATCTTCATCATAGAGCATCCTCTTCACCTTGGAGCGCATGTTCTTCAACCTCTATATTGTTGACTTAGAATCTTCGGTCGCCCACTATCTTCATCGGGCGACCTTTTCTTATTCAACCTTATCTTCGGTCGTCTGTCATACATCTTTGGTCGACCGCTCAATACTTAGTTCTATTTCTTCAGTCTTTGTTCTTCACATCGGTCGACCATTTCACATCCTCTGGACGACCGCTGCACACTTAGGATTTTTTCTTTATGTCTTCTCTGTGCATAGGTCGTCCATTCTTCAACCTCGGTCGATCTATCACTTATTGAACATAAAAAATTTATTTTTAATAGATCAAATAAAAAATGTTCATTAGTACAGACTAAGTTTCCTCACAAATTTGTGATCATCAAAATAATCTTGGGATGCTAGATTCAACATCTCCTTATTCTACGATATTTGCGCTCATACATCTCTTGTAATTTTTTTTCAGATTTGATTAGGATCATCAATATTTGCAATTTGATAAAACACTTTATCATTGACCAACTATCGAATTTGTGCAATTGTTTTGATATTTAATCTCTCCCACTTTGTGTCATTCATGTCCTCATGTTTTGCAATATCACCTTCGATTGTATCATAAAGGTCTCGGCAACTCAGATAGTCTCTCATTCGAGGTTTTCAAATAGAATAATTTGATCTTGTCAGCACAAGCAACATGTTGGGAGCATTATTGTCCTTCATTAAATTTATGTAGTTTGATAACCTTGCTCTGATACGACTGTTGGAAAAAGACTGAACAAATATTTATAAAATTATCTTCTTTCCTTTAATGCATAAATTTAAATAAGACAATGACAATAATAAAGAGAATTAAATCATATTAGAGGTAAACAAAATTTACGTGGAAAATATCTCAATGTGAGAAAAAAAATCATGAGAGTGAGCAACAAATTTCTCACTGTGAAAAAAGTAGGATACAATTTTTTTTCACTAATCTCAACAGAGAAATGTAGAAATAAAAGTCTCAAGAATTAATTTTGAATCTTACAGAATAATCTCTTAAAATAATATGATAGGTGTCATAAGAATATTACCGAAATATCAAAGATCGATAAGAAGATTATAAGTCTGTGCATAAAATTTCGTGAAAATAAATTAAAATTTGTATCCGAACAGAATCCAACAAAACTCTTTCTCTCTCCTTAATTTTTCTTTGGGTTATTTCAAGTTTCCTCCCTTAAACTATGGCTTATCTACCAACATAGCCCCTCAACTATATTATTATCCACTTAGCACCCTTAAACTTATTTAATAGTGACACTTAACTCCAAAAATAAAGTTTAAGTTTTTTCTATCATTTTATTTATTTTTTTTAATTATTAAATTTTTATTTTATCCTTCTTAGATTAATTGATCAAAGACAAATAGTTTTAGTCTTGTTAAAAATATAAAAAAGAAAAAAATTGTAATTAGATTAAAAAAATAAAATTAAAGCCGAAAAATATTTTGAAGTAAAAAATAATATTTAAAAATAGAAAAAAATTAAATTTGATCTTAAATATAGTTGGAATTATGAGAAAATTTATATTATTAGATAAAAATCTAAAAAAATAATTTAACATGTTAAAATAGTAATTCAATAATTTAGAAAAATAAAAATAATATAAAATATAATAATATTTATTTTTTGGGGTTAAATGACATTGTTCGAAAAGTTTAAGAATGCAAAATGAATAATAATATAGTTTAAAGATTATATTGGTATATATACTATAGTTTGAGAGAGGAAAATGAAATTAACCCTTTTTCTTTCACCTCTCGGCAGCATTCATTTAGTAGCGACGGCTAAAAAAATCTTTTTTTTCTCACGACATCCTTGTGCGCGGCTCTCTCTCACTTTTTATAATTTCTGACGTGTTTGACTTGGAGTCAAACTCATTTTTTTAGTCTTCCTTGTCGGACCCGCGTAATTAAAAGTCCAACAAATTATTATATATTTATGAAGTTTCATAAAGGATATAATATGAAATAAATAGACAAGAAATTTCATAAAGTTTGATCAATATTTATGAAGTGTTTTTCAATTAATACAATGTCTATCCCCTTAATTGTAATACATAACTTTTCTGATCGAAATATGAATCACATAAATGATACTTATCATCAATATATTTAGCAATTAAGGTACTTCTACGCTTTGAATCCTTGGATAAATTCAACTATCATGTTCGAATTGGTTCATCAGTTTAATTGCAGAGAAAAATAGGGAACTATTACAATCATTAATGTGTTCTTTAATAAATCCTAATGAAATGTTGATGGAAAAAATATTTTGTAACAAAAACAAGTAAAAACGGCAAACGGTGACAAAGTGCATTTAAACTTTTGAGGGAAGAAAACTGCATTCAATTTTCGTCATCGAAAAAATAACTTTACCTATGCAAAGATGGATACATAACTTCTATTGATATATAAAAAAAACAAAGCATACGAAATTTACTTATTCATTTCTGGCTTTTATGACTTGTAATGTGCTACTGACAGGAAGCAATATGTTCTACATCCAAAATGATGCTAGCCATTTATTCAGAAAATATGGAATCCTAGAGATAGGCTCAAATCAAAGCCTATATGCAAACCTCCTTGGTCATATGTCCCTATTAAGAATTCTTCAAAAAGCATTAGGTAACTTTTGCTTCATTTATTATCAAAATGTAAAGGAGACTCCCCTCCACAAAACTTTGAAGATATAAAGTTAATAACTTGAGAGAAACGCTTAAGATTTTTTTTTGTATAAATAGCATCCTTGTCTTCCAATATGTGCAAGCCCTCCTCTTCTTTGTCCTTTAATTCCCATGCTATGGCCTCCGAGAACAGCTTGAAGATCACAAGCATTTTGCTTGTGTCCTTGGTAGCCTTGTTGTGGCAAGGTACAGATGCAGCTGAGTGCAACTTGTACAATGGCAGCTGGGTTCACGACGAGTCTTACCCGCTCTACGACTCCAGCAGCTGCCCCTTCATCCGCCGCGAATTCGATTGCCGCAAGTTCGGCCGGCCAGACTCGGATTACCTCAAATACCGCTGGCAACCAAACTCATGCAACCTCCAAAGGTAAGTTCTTTCTTGTCAGTTTTTATATGCATCCAAGATGTGTTGCTGAATTCTTGATCACGTTTGGAGTTGATTCTTATGCACGTTAGATTCGATGGAGTGGACTTGTTGAGGAGGCTACGAGGGAAGAGGGTGATGTTTGTGGGGGACTCCTTGAGCATGAACCAGTTTGAGTCCTTTCTTTGCTTACTCCATGCAGCTGCACCAAATGCTAAGACGACATCAAGGACGTTAGGCTTCATCACCATTGTCAAATTTGAGGTAGGAGTTAATTAATCCAACTACTAAATTCATCTTTCTGCATGCAACATCAACGTTTTCATGTCACATTTAGGGATCATGCAATTGACTGACTGCATTTGTTAACGGTCCATGCTTATGAAATACCCACAATCAGATCAAACTTTGCGATCACATTAAAGCACAGATGGGTCCATGCTAATGGAATGCCCACAATTAAACCAAACTTTGGGATCACATAATTAAAGCACACATGGATACATGCTTTTGTTAGTTCCATAGTTGGAAGTTGGCAACGTGCATGCATAAGATTCATGCACCAAATGGTCATATGCATGTAAGATATTTTATAATGAGAATGCTATTTCAGATCAATTTCCACCAATAATTCTTTACTGTAAAGGTTACATGTCCATCTTCAATCTACCGGACGTTGTTTTTAGAAAGTTGCGTCGAATTTAGAAAGACAACATTATAAGTTTTAAAAAAATAGAATAACTTCACAAAGTGACTCAAATGGATCATATGCTGAACTGTAAAACATCTTATTCATCATGAATCCTTCCGTACAAATGGGCTACACATCTTTTTTTATTATTAAAATACTATCGGAATTAACTATTACACATAAATGCACTCAAACACATAAATGCATTTTTTCGTGAATTTAAGAAATGTATGATCACCTACTTAAAAAAGATAGCATCCTAAAACTTATATTACATATAAAAAAATTGCCTCTCGTAACCATTTTGTAATAATACCTGAAACAAATCAAGATGAAGGAAATTAATTAATCTGATTGTAAATTTTAATTTTTTATTCTGCAGGAGTACAAGCTGTCGGTCTCATATTACTTATCCCATTATTTGGTGGACATCTTTCGGGGACGCCAGGGGCGCGTCCTGGCGCTGGACTCCATGGTGGCCGGCCGCTTCTGGCGCGTCCAGGACGTCCTAATCTTCAACACGGGTCACTGGTGGCCTCGCAGTGGCCCCTCTCGACCGTAAGATCATTGTCCCTGTAAATTTAAGAGCACTTTAACTTGTAGATACATGTCGAACTAAATTAGTAATTAAAAAGTATATGGCATAATATTTCTCTATAGTTTAGCTTGAAAAAAAATTAAGCTGATAGACTATTTGATCAAGATCCAGAAACCTTTTTGAACATCAGTATATGGTTTTTTTTAGAGCTTTGCTATATCCTCCTAAACTTTGACCTAATTATCTTCCTAACATTTCACAATGGCATCCATTGTAAATAAATTAACTTTATGGGGCATTTTTATTATGTGAGTATTAGGAGGATTATTAGGAGATGAAGTAGGAGGATATAGAATTTTTCTTTTTTTAATGATGTGCATTTTACTAATTTCTGTAATCAGATGGGACTTCGTAAACTACCGCGGTAAGCTTTTGAAGGACATGAACAGAACCGTGGCGTTCTCCGAGGCAATCAACACTTGGGCAAAATGGGTGGACGCCGAGGTGGATCCACGGCGCACCCAGGTCTTCTACCAGGGCATGTCCCCGGCACATTACAAGTACGTATGTTTAGAGTTAATTGAACGGTACATGATGATGCAGTTCAGGTTTGCATTTTGTAGTCTTAAACTCGCTGCAATTAGCATCATTGTGAATATATCTGAAACAGTGGATTGAGCTGGGGAGAGCCGGGAAAGAGCTGCATGCGGCAGACGGTCCCGTTGAGTCCGTCGACATACCACGGCGGGCCAGTGGCCGAGCGGGACATAGTGCAGAATGCGCTGCGCACCGTGAAGACACCGGTGCATTACCTTGACATCACGTACCTGTCGCAGCTCAGGAAAGATGGCCATCCGTCCAAGTTCAGCGGCGTCCACTTCGCCAACGATTGCAGCCACTGGTGCCTCGGCGGCGTGCCCGACACTTGGAACCACCTCCTCTACGCAGCTCTCGTCAGCTGATCCTCGCAAGCATTTGCATGGGCTAGTACTAGTTATGATACACCCAAGGAGATACAAGCTAAAGAAGAAGCTTCTCTAGTTTTAATTAGTTCTTACACTAAACTTTGATTTGACAGAATTCATCTTTACGAATACTGCTTAATACTATATTTTTTACTATAATATTCATCTTAATGACACATCAACAAAAATTAAAAATAATATAAATTAACATATAACTATATTAAATGAAAAGGCCTAAATTACATAATCGATAATAATTTTATAATTTAATGAACGACTATATTTCATTCTTACTACAACTAAAATAAATGAATATAATACATTTATGAAAGTCCTTAAATTATGTACAAGTCAGACACCATAGCACCTCCGCAGCCGCCATCATCATTCCATCTATTAGCTCAGTGAGACATTGTCCAACATTCAATAGCTCGATTGATCACAACGAGGATAAAAAAAATAATAAATATTCAGTGACAACGATATATCTTTAGTTCATATTGGCGGGTTATCCATTATATGAATCAATAAGAGAGTATACCATATCAATGGTAAAACTATATACTCAAATGTGTAGTAGTTTGAATAAATGAATTATGTATAAAATAAAATCTAATTAATTATTTTTAAATCGTATAAATTATCACTGAATTTTGTGGGAGTGAATGGCACTCCACATCAATGATAATATTTTTTAAAAAATAACTAATGACAAGTAGGACGTTGGATATTTAGATGAAATTGTTAGGGCATAAGTTTTATGCTTATACCATTATATTTTGATGATAAAAATATCGATTATTAGAATTATTCAAAAGAGATTTATTTGAAAAAGATAGTTCTTTATGCTTAGTTTCATATTAATATTTGACTATCTTATTTTATATTTTTGATTGGGAAGTGTTTATTAATGAATTATTTAACTAACGAAAAGATAAGTGGAACGACAATTTGAAACTTCTAGCGATTCAATGCATCATAATTCAAAAAAATTTGAAGGTCGAATGGACCAACTCAGAGGGTCAATTGACCCAAGGAAGTCGAAAGATGTTAATAGCAAAGTTCAGATGGATACAAGTGCAAGGTCGATTAAACCTAATAAAGGTCGATTGAACCTAAAACTGGTCAGAAGCGAGAGTCGACCCGACCTTTACAAGGTCGGTCGATCGACCTTGGTCTGATAGCACTAACAACCAACTCATGCACAAGGTCGATCTGATCTAGCCCAAGATTGGTCAACCGCCTGACAACATGTCAACTTCAGTGAGATTTTTAACCATATTTTCATTAGATATGGATCAATGCGTGAATACAAAAGTTGTAGATAATCTTGTTAGCTTTCCACAGAATAAAAAATGAGTCCATTTAAACATCTGTGAGAAGAGTTATAGCCAAAACAGTGAATAAATATATTTGAATAACGACTATTTTTTTGTCATATTGATAGAATATACTTATAAAAGGGCTTTAAAAGAGATAGAATGAGGTGGGGCTTCAATGGAAACATCAACCATTAAAGGAAGACCAAGCTTTGAAGTTTTTGAGTAAAAAAGTATTGAATTTTTTGTAACTTTTCTCTTGTTTCTTGTGTGAGCACATATTATAAAAGAGAAAGAGTCATATTTCTATTTTTCGTTTGGTAATGAACTCCATTATAAAAGAGGTTGCCAACTTATCTCTTGGATTAGAGAAAAGGGTGATGTTGTGAGCTTTTTTAGAGAAGAGGTGTGTCTTGTCTGTTGAAGCGGAAAAAAGACGTGATTGGTGTAAAGAGTTTTCCTTGCCCTACTTTAAATGAAGAAAATATAGTGGAACTCCGACTATCTCAAAGCTTGAGAAGTTGAAGAGAGGATGAAGTCGGTGGTCGAACCTCATCAATAAACTCTTGTGTCTTGAGTTTCTTACTTGCTTTACTTAACATCTTACATTCTCAGTTATATTATTATTACACTTGTTCTTGATCGAGAGCTTCTGGATTTGAGCTTTACTATAAATCAATTTTAAGCTTTCATTTGTTTTTTGTGAAATCATTTTAAAGTTTTATTACACCAATTCATCTTTCCTCTTGGTGCCAAGTAATCCTATAGAAATGTGGATTAAAATTTATGAAGTATGCTCCTTGCACATATTTTTAATGTTCGACCTTCTAGGTAGGTGTCTAATAGAGTGTTACATTAAGCATAGATTTATTTGAGCATTATTGCATTATTTTCTATAATATCAATATATCACCCAAATATTATACAGTTAAACCTTCATAAACGCACTTGAAATAATCATGGCAATATCAAATACAAATTATTGGACTACTTTATACAAGATATTCAAATTCAACTTTAGAAAAGTTTATCAAATGGTCAACATAAAATTCAAGATTATTTTCATAAACCTCATTTGAATTATCGCAAAATTTTTTTATCTACCATTAAACTATAAAATCGGACAAAAGTAGGTTTAAATTTTTTTTTACTGACCAAATTCATCCAATAGTCTAGTATTAAATTAATTCAAATTCTTTTAATTTATTAAATTACCATTTTACCCTAATAGTTAAAAAAATTATTTCACATGATCTCTCTCTCTCTCTCTCTCTCTCTCTCTCTCTCTCTCTCTCTCNATTAATTCAAATTCTTTTAATTTATTAAATTACCATTTTACCCTAATAGTTAAAAAAATTATTTCACATGATCTCTCTCTCTCTCTCTCTCTCTCTCTCTCTCTCTCTCTCTCTCTCTCCTCATCGTATGTGAGCACGACCGCTCGATGAGCTGCAGCGCTAGCTTTGCTCGCGTGAGCGGAGCTCAACCTACGCGAGCTCCGCGTAGGTGAGTAAGGCTCGCCAAGCAAGCTTCACTTATGCGACCAGAGCTCGTGCACCCGAACTCTCAAGATAGTAGAGATTGTTTGAGCGGATCTCACCTATGAGAGCTCCACTCAAGCGAGCAGAGCTCGCACACACGAGGTCCATTCAAGCGAGCTCTGCTCGGTGAACAGAGCTCGCCTGAAAGAGCACTTCTCTGGAAAGTAGAACTTGCACACTCGAGCTATGCTTAAGCGAGGAGAGCTCGCTTGAGCATAGCGCACCTATGCGAGCTCCGCTCAGGTCAGCAAAGTTCACGCGCGTGAGTAGAGCTCACTAGGAAAGGAGGACTCACACACGAGCTTTGCTCAAGCGCTAGCTCACAGTCATGTGAGCGCGGAGAGAGAAGAGATCGTGAAGAGAGAGAGAGAGTTAGGGGAGAGAGGATGGTATAATTTTTAATTATAAAGGTAAAATAGTAATTTAATAAATTAAAATAATCTGAATAAATTCGATTCCAGACTGTTGGATAAAATCGATCAATCGTGAAAAATTTGGACCTACTTCTTCATGGTTTTATAGTTTATGAGTAGATTTAAAATTTTGATAATCCGACGGAGATTTATGAAAATAATCCTAAAATTTATAAATTAATCCACTAGCATCCATTTACATTAATTCCCATTTTCATTAAGGGTAGACTCTTGAATAATTTACATACAAAATTCACATATTTTACATTCGTACAAATTTATTTTTAAGAAATCCTACAATAACGTACATCAGTTTCACATTGAGTGTTTTGACAACTAAACTAAAATATTGATAACTCCTTCAAGTCATTCCAATTTCTAGTATAAGAAACATTACTCCATAAATTTTATATCTTAATTTGATCTATATAATATGTACCATATTTCTAAGTCGGACGTATGACATCTTAGGATAACATGACATAAGGTTAGTATTTTGGTCATAATGCAGAATTCGAATCAGAATGAATATAATCTCTACTTGAAAATATATTCATCCATATATTCTTTATAATAGTTGAAAATAAATAAAACTATATTTGAACACAAACTATAGAATATAATAAAAACTTTGTAAATCTAAATATATGGATTAATTCATAAATAATATGTGTATGGGCTAAATCTCTTATCATATACTTAGATTAACATCTACAAATTTTTGCATGAAAAAAAATTATTGAGAAGAGTCAATATTGCAAAGATATATCAATGCTTAATAATCACAATAGTCCCGATTAAAACTTCAACGTGAGGAACATATGAAAGGAGAATAAATCCAAATCATAAGTTCGACGAACCAATAGAAAAAAATGATTTAATATATCTTAAAATCTAGCTATATAAATCAAGTACAAATCAATATGTGTAAATCACTTGATTCAATACCCATAGTTAAACATAATCATAGATAAAGTAAAATACATAGTTTTAACATGAATCCATTTAGCACACTTCTTTCAAGGCTCACTTTCCTTCTTCTTACCCTTGGTTCATATGCTCCTCATGTATCTCTTTTTTTTTAAAAAAAGAGGACTTATCTATTAATGTAAGCACCCAAAATGTCTTGATACAAAAAAACAAGGAGGCCTTGAGGTTGTTTCCCCTCCCAAAAAACATCTGTTTCGGATGATGATCTTGCTGAATTAGCTAAGTAATCTACGGCTTTGTTTGCTTCTCTAAAGGTATGGTGAGCTACAAAGATATCAAAAGATCTCAGGAAGTATTGTACGTCCAACATCATGTTTTTGATTCTCCAAGGGCATCGTTCCATGTTGTGAAGCAATGTGATGAGGTTTGCTGAATCACTTTCTATCCAAATAGACTTAATCCCCAGCAATGCACACTTAATGATTCCACAGCGCAAGGCCCAAGCTTCCGCAGCTAGTACCGACGGGAAGATTCTTCTTGATGTGCTTGCACAGATGAAACCACCATTAGTTGATCGCAACAAAAAGCCTGCACCCCCTGCCTCCCCGGGTCCCGTAAAGGAATCGTCAATGTTGAGTTTGACCCAATCGGGGGGCGGGGTCTCCCATCTAATCCAGAGTGGATCGTGTGGGGTGATCCCTTAGAGTAGTGGTGTTTTAGGAATTCTTCAGTATTGGCATGCGCTCTGTACCACACAGCAACAATAGGGGAGTGAGTCTGTGAGGGATTGAAATGCAACTCGTTTCTCATATTCCAGATTCCCCAGAAGCAATAAGAAATATAGGACATAAGTTTTAATTTAGAGTGGTGTTCAAGATGATCTCCCTCCCTTATCCAATCTCCTTGTTCCCAGGTAGTAAGGAAGCTAAAATTTAGTGAGAGTTGCTGTTGGACTATGTTCCAAAGTTGTGCACTTACTTGGCAGTTAAAAAATAAATGTTTATAGTTTTCAAGATGAAGGCCACATAAAGTACAAGCAGGTTTTATTGAGGGGTTAAAAGTTGCAATCCTGTCTTTGGTTGGGAGACGACCATGAGAAAGCTACCATAAGAAATTGTGTAGTTTTGCAGGCACAGGAATACCCCACATGAATTTCCACCCACTCCAACTATCGCTACCTGGTGTGGTAGGCACAAACCAATTCAGAAATTTGTAAACAGACTTTGCATTGGCGATACCATAAGTATCATATTTCCAAATCCACTGATCATCCTTGGGATGTACAGGCAAGACAATTGATTCAATTAACTCACAAAGAGGCTGACCAAAACAATTATGCACTAATTCATGATTCAATTTACCATTTAGTATGAGATCAAAGACCCTACTTTGATGCATATGAGCATGAACATTGACATATGTAGGCATTTGGCATTATGGGGTACAGAAAATCCAAGGATATGTCATGATATTAGTAGAGTTTCCATTACCAATAAACTTAGTCATTCCTGATTTAATATCATGCATAGCTCTCAAGATCAATTTCCAGCTCCAAGCAAGGTCTTTTGTCTCTTGATTTATTTTCCAAGGGTGGGGGGAGCCATATTTGTTTGAGATTAGGCATGACCATGTGTCTTGAGATCCATTTAGCAGGCCCTGAATCCTTTTAGCTAGCAAAGAAGGTCTGACCTTATGAGAATTCCTGATTCCCAAGCCCCCTTCATTTTTAGACCTTTGGATAGTCTCCCAATTGATGAGGTGTGTTATCCTTTTGGTGCCATCAGTAGACCACAGGAAACTTCTAGCTTGTTTTTCTAGGTTCTCTATTATGCTGGGGGAGAGGTAGATTGATCCCAGGGAGTAATTTGGGATGGAGTTTAAGAC
>LTAE01014042.1:0-11848 GCA_001647135.1 Pontederia paniculata | reverse complement strand
CCTCTTTACATCTTTGGTCGACCGTTTATCCTTGTGCTCCTCATCACATGTATTCTCCCTCTGATGTTGGTCGACTGCTTCATATACTTAGGACGTCCACTGCACATATGTAGTTCTTCTCATATATATTATGTGTGCACTGGTCGTCCATTCCTTCAACTCAGGTCGACCACTACTCTGAACTTGGATATATCCTGTTACATAAATCAGCTCAACAAGTTCATCAGTACAGGCTGAGTTCACTTACAAATTTGTGATCATTCAAAACATTATCGGGATCCAAGATTCAACATGCATGTCATTTATCGTAGTATATATAATAAGAAACAATTACATGTCCTTGCCTAAATTGTTATTAGTACAAATTTGAAGATGATATAAATTATAGAAGAACATCTATATAGAAAAAAAATCTTTAAATCAAATTATTAGTATTGAGTTGAATTCGAGGGGAGGATCCATTTTTTAATAATAAAAAATCACTCAATCGATATTCTCATGAAGATGATGAAGCTTATAAATATTAAATAGTTTAGGATGTTGATGCAATAAAAGATGGTGACGGTAGATTTCATGAAGAGTCATCATATTTAGAAGTAAAATAATTTTATAAATTATTAAATATTTCAAATCAATTTTTATGATTTGATTATAAAATTCATTTTGAATTTATCATTAATTATTCTTAGGGACGAAATTAAAATAAAAAATTAGGTGGGCAAGACATATGTATCATCTAAAGGTATATAGATCTATGAAAATTCACTCATTTCGACTACGCTCGGTCTCACTAGTCTTCTACGTCCGAGCAAATTTACGATCGGAAATTTAAATTGATATAGGATTGAATTCTATTAGTGTCTTCTTTCATTTAATTACATTGCACAAATACAAGTCTAATCTCATAACTTTTATGATCCCACAATAATAACATTATTAATTGGTAGTCTCAGATTTAATTAATTAACGTAGGTTAATAGGTCCATAGTATATTTGTATATACATACATGCATAATTATCATTAACTAAATACAGAACTAAGATAATTAACTAATTTCACACTACTTATCCTCGAGAAATTATAATGTGATTAGTAGCTCATACCCCCTTTCAGATTAGTTTATAATTTCTAAATTCATCACTAAAGTTCTCGCCCTCATTATCTTATTGCTACTAGACAGAAACAAGTACCCATTGGTCCCACACCATTTTAGTATTAATTACATATTTCAATATATATAATTGGATTCTTATATATATGTGTGTGTGTTCACATGTAATAGCTGTTGTCACCTTCATAATGTAATATAACCTATTCTATACTATTGCACGTGTGTTTCAGAGGATTTATTACCAATCTTCATACAAATATATACCTACAATCTAGTTATTAATTTGTGTTAATATCTATACAAGTATCAACACATTTACTCGACACTAATTATCTAATTAACTATATATGAGCTTACTGATTAAGATGTGCTTATACTTCAACATCTTCCAACTAAAATATTAAGGTATGTTGCATTTTTCTTCGTTTGATGCCAGTTTCCTGTCGAAACCAAAATAATATAAAACCAATATAAGTTTAGCTCATATTATTAAATTATAATAGGGCAACACGATAAAAAAATATTTGTCATGTTCCTTATGTTGAATTTAGAATTCCGAGATTATTTTGATGATTACAAATTTATGAGGAAACTTACTTTGTACTAATAATCTTTTATTTGATGTGTAGAATATAAAATTTTTATTTTCAGTCAGTAATAGATCGACCGAAGTCGAAAAATGGACGATCTATGTACAGAGAATAATGAAAGAAAAATCCTAAGCATGAAGTGATCGTCCTAAGGATGAGAAGAGGTCGACCGAAGTGATGAGTAAAGACTGAAGATAAGAAGCTGAGTACTGAATGGTCGACCGAGGATGAATAGTGGACGACCGAAGACACAGTCAAGCTGGAAAGTTCTCCGGTGAAAAGAAGTGGGCGATTGAAGATTCGAAGTCAATAGTATAAAGGTTGAAGAACGGGCGCTCCAAGGTTGAGTGGACGCCCTATGAAGAGGATGATTAAGGTTATTTTAAAGTGAAAGCAGAAGAGGTCGTCCGAAGACTTCAGGAAAGAATCAATGGACGATCGAAGTACTTCAGATGGAAAAAAAAGGTCGTCCGAGAGCTTCATAGTTAAAGCAGTGGACGACCGGGAGAATTCATAAACAAGAAAAAAAAAGTAAAGTTAGGTCGTCCGAAGTTGAACGGTGGATGACCAAAGTATTTCTGATGAAGACAAAGGTCATTCGAGAGCTTCAGAGTAAAGGAGTGGACGACCAGTGGAGTACATGAACTGAAGGGAAGTCAAGAGAGGTCGTCCACAGCGTTCAATGAAGATCAGTAGACGATCGATGACCTCAGTAGAAGAAAACAGGTCGTCTGAATTGTTCAGTGTTGAAGAAATGGACGATCGGATAAGTTGACAGAAGATAAAGAAAGGACGTCCGAGGAATTGAGTGAAGAATTAGCGGACAACCAATGTCTGTGGAAGATAAAGAAAGGACGTCCAAGGAATTCAATGAAGAATTAGTGGACGACCAATGTCTGAGGAAGTTAAAGAAAGGACGTCCGAGAAATTCAATAAAGAATAAGCAGACGATTGAAATGTGTCAGTAAGAAGCAAAGGACGTCCGAAGGATTAGAGAAAGATCAACGAACGTCCTAAGTTAAGCTTGAAGAAAAACTAAGGCAATAGAGGTCGTCCAAAAGGTCTGAGAGCAATCAGAGGACAACCGATGAAGACTTAGATGATATCAACCAAAGGCAGGAGCCAAGCCTAGGTCCAAAATTCTTGAGGAACAACAACGGACGACCGAAGAATGATTGAAGGAAAATGTTCAAGTCAAGTTAGGTCGACCAAAGGATTGATGTTCAATCAGCAGACGACCGAAGGAGCCTGACGAAGAAACTTGAAGGAAGCAAAGGTCGACCGACTCACTTAGTAGAGAACAACGGACGACCTATGGAAGTCTGAAGAAGGAACTATGACTGAAGTCCGTGACTGCAGATGTCCGAATGTGAAAGGTGGACGACCGAAGCACCAGATGGAAGATTGACTGGTGACTTCACCAGAGCAACGGTCGACCAATGAAGAAGAAGCGGGTGACCAAGGAGTAGGTGAAAAATACTGTACTTGCATTAACAACTAGTTTCTGAGAGAGAGATTAGACATTTGTGTAAAGGTATAAAACTAAGTCCTAAGAGTCTTGGGAGATAACTTTGGCAAATTAATTAGCAAACGTGAAAGCTTGACTGAAAAGTCTAAGTTCCTCCTTCTAAGCATTCTAGCGAGAACCCAAAATAGAAGAGAGTAAATTGAGTGTTCAAGAGTGAGCTCAACTGTAAGAGATTTTTTTCTCCTTGCCCTCGAAAGAAAGAAAAGAGAAAGAAGTTGTAAGGGAGCCTTCGCCCTTGAAGAAGGAAAGTTAGCGATCTCCAGAGGTCTCGAGTTTGAGAAGACCGGAGCGGGGACGTAGGCCAAAAGTTCGGTTGAACCTCGTCAACAAATATATTGTGTTCGTTTTCTTTGTGCATTCGTTTTTACTTGCATTCACTCTGTGATTATTTTTGTTGCATAAACATAGTTTAGAGAAAAAGATTTTAATACACCAATTCACCCTCCCCCTTCTTGGTGCCATCTAGACCCTACACCTTATACGTGTTCATCTTATAAATATATACAAAATAATACAAATTTCAAGCTTGAGTGCATAAACTTGAAGGCGTTAAAGTAATGTCATGTGACATATGTGAGCCATGACATAAACCATGTAACATATAACGTATAACTTGATGTTGTTAACGCATAGATAACATATTTTACCTATATATTTTCTTTGAATTTTTTTGAATTGCTTCAGTCGCCTACTGTTGTCCCACTGAACACGTCGGGCGATCCTTGCTTCTCTTTCATCTTTGCTTCAAGCTGCTTTGGTCGCCCACTGATGTTACATGAATCCATCGGACGATCTTTGCTTCTCTTTCATCTTTGCTTCACGCTGCTTTGGTTGCCCACTGATATTACATGAATCCATCAGATGACCTTTCTTGACTAGAACTTCTTTTCTTCAACCATTCTTTGGATGCCACACTGATTCACTTGGAGACTTCGGGTGACCTTTGCTCGGCTCCTGCCTTCGATTGATATTCAAGTCCACTACGGTCGCCCACTGACTTTACTTAGAACATATTGGGCGACCTAACTTACCTTTGACTATTTCGTTCAAGCTTGCTTAGGTCGCCCATTGATTTCCCACAAGTTCATCAGGCGACCTTTCTTTTTCCTTTGAATTGCTCTAGTCGTCCACTGATTCTGCACTGAATACTTTGGGCGTCCTTTCTTTTTCTTTTGAATTGCTTTGGTCGCCCACTGATTTCGCACTGTATACCTTGGGCAACATTTCTTTTTCCTCTGAATTTCTTCATCTTTCTGAATTACCTTGATCATCCACTGATATCATACGGATACATCGGGAGATTTTAGTTGACTTAACTTTTTCTTTGTCAGTTGTCTTCAAACTTCTTCAGTCGTCCATTGACTTTACTCTGAACACTTCGGGCGACCTAACTTGCCTTCACTTCAAAACTCCTTTACTTCCTTTCTTCATAGGGCGTCCACTTAACCCTGGAGGGCCCGAGTCTTCAATCGTTGAACTGTTGACCTCGAATATTCGATCGCCCACTGACTTCACACATACACATCGGGCGACTTACCTTGATCATTGTAGGTCATTTAATAACTCGAGTTCATCATTGGTCGTCCAATCTCTAGCTTCGGTCGACCTTTCTAAACTTAGCTTCAGAACTTCAGCTTTCGGCTCCTGCCATTGGTCGCCCTCTTCAAACACTTAGGACGACCTCTCTATACTTAGATTTTTTCTCCACTCTTCTCTATACATAGGTTGTTCGTTTCATAATCTTTGGACGACATCTGACTGACATAAGTAAAAATCCTATCCCCTTCACACATCAAATAAAAAATAATTAGTATAACTAAGCTTCCTCACTAATTTGTTACCATCAAAATAATCTTGGGATCTTAGATTCAACACTAATTTCATGAAAAAAGGAAAAAGATGGTGAAGAGTAGAGGATGCTACTAGTAAGCTTCAGCAACTAATTGACAACTGCACGGAGTTGTATCTAGCACGCGTGCGGAAATGATTGGGTTGTATAATGAAAAGCCCAACATTTTGGTGCCATTGTTCTTCTTCTAATTCCATCTTTTCATCTAATTTCATGTCAAAAGGCAAAAGATGTTCAAGAGTAGAGGATGCTACTAGTAAGCTTTAACAGTTAGCAATAATTTATTTTTGTTAATGAAAATTTGAATACTTTGTCCAAGAAGTATGATAATTTGGCTTCTTAGATGGATTCTCAAAATATTCATATTAGTCCTAATACTACAGAAAGTAATGTTGCATCTACGAATTTTGTTCCTTCTACGGATGCTAATGACAGTTCATCTAAGTTGTCTACTATATTGAAGAATGTTAAATTGAAGATCTTAATTTTTTTGGGATGATCCATTGGGATGGATCCTTAAGTCTGAACAATTCTTGAATTTTATAACATTTCTTATAAGAATAGGCCACAATGGTATCTTTTGCTTTTGAAGGGCTTGCATTACAATGGTACAAATGGATGCATAAGAATAAGCAGATTCCATTCTTCGTCTTAATTTTTAAAAGCCTTGGAAATATATCTGGATCTTTTGAATTTGAAGATAATCATGTTATTCTGTCTAAATTGACTCAGATATGTTTTGTTTTGGAGTATCAATCACAATTTGAGACACATTCTAATAGGGTTGGCTTTTCTGAATCTTTTTTTTTATTTTTTGTTTCATATATGGTCTAAAGCCTCAAATCAGAGAGAAATAGTGACTTTTTAGCCTAAAACAATGATGCATGTCATTAGTTTGGGTAAATTGCAAGAGGAGAAGTTATTGGATGGTTTTGGAATTCATAAAATAGATTCTCTTTCGACCACAAACTTCTTATCCTTCATTTTCTAAGCTTCTATCGCCTTATATTTCTCTTGGACAAACAACTACAACTAATCCTATATTTGCTTCACCCAAGATTCCGAATGGCACCCTTACATTGCTTCTTTAGGACAAACGATTCTAAATAATGTATATTCGCTTTGCTCAAGATTCCAAAATAGGGCCCCTATTTGTCTATTAAAAGGCTTTTTGCTTTTGCAATATTGGTTAAAAGGGAGAAAAGTTTATGTTATAATTGTGATAAGAAGTTTCGTAAGGGCCATAGGTGCAAGCATAATTTTTTTTTCTATTATTGACATTAGAAAAACTCTTGCATTTAGTTATTCCTTCAGATTTTTTAGAGATCAGCATGCATGCTCTTTACAGGGTATAATGCTTCAAACTTTGAGGTTGTTAGGTACTATTTCTGATAATTCTACTATAATCATTGTGGATAGTAGATCAACTCATCATTGTGGATTGACTATTGTTCCTTCAAGCTGTTTTTAATGTCATGATTGAAATTGGAAACAAACTAAAATGTGGAGGCCTTTGCTTACAAGTTGAATTTCAAATTCAAGTGCTGACATTTGTTGATGATTTTTGTGTGCTGCTTATTGAAGGGACTAATATGATACTTGGGGTACAAGGACTTCAAAAACTAGGACCTATTACCATGGATTATAGTCAATTATCTATGGTTTTTGAATGGATGAATCAAAAAGTATTATTGTCTAGCAATAACATGTTAGAGCCAACAATAGTTACACATCACAAAATTAGGAGATTGGTTAATGTCAATGATGTTATCACTTGTTTACATTTGTCTATTCAACATGATTCCACTATTGTGTTCACTATTAATAATCTAGGACTTACATAAAATATTATCTAAGTTTGGTGTTGTTTTATATTTTCCAACTTCCTTACCGCCGTATAGAGATGTGCAACATTTATACTCATTTATTACTAGGGAGTGAATCAATGAATGTTAGGTAGCCTCATTTTCGGATAAGACAATCATAGAAGGTTAAACCAAGGGGTGATTCAACACAGTTTAAGCCCTTTTTCTTCTTCTGTGCTAACTAGTTAAGAAAAAAGAAGGCTTTAGAGATTTTGTGTGGACTATTGAGCCTTGAATCGTATTACTATCAAAGATAAGTTTCTATTTTTACTATAGGTGAATTACTAGATGAGCTTTATGGAGTAATTTTTTTGTTAACTAGACTAAAGAGCTAGATAACATCAAATTAGAATGGCCACTATTGATGTGGCTAAGACTTATTTTGAACTCATGAAGATCATTATGAGTTCTTAGTTATGTCATTTGAGTTCATTAATGCACCATTATAGTTTATATAATGGTTCATTAATGCACCATTATACTTTTGAAGCCATCTTGAATAGATTGTTTTTCACATATTTGAAGAAGTTTATTATAGTTTTTTATGATATATTAATCTACAATCATGATCAAGAGTCACATTTGCAGCACCTCACAATTTCCTTGCAATATTTCAACAGAATGCTTTTTATCTTAAGCAAAATAAATGTGTTTTTTCATAAGCATATTGTAACGTCCCCAGAAGCACACCCGAACATATGGCAGAATGCCCTCTTGTAGACGCTACGACATCTACGCTATATTTTGATTATTTGACCAGTCAGCAAAATTGCAGAATAAATAAAACTTTATCATCAAATGTGAATGTCTTTTATCAATCTATAGTGTCTCCAAACCTACTATGTCATGACAATTATAACTCAATAAAATTTAAAATAAGAGACACCTAAACCAAGAACCATAATCATGTGCAAGTTGCATGCATTATGAACATCCATCATCATCCACACCACCATCATCTATGTACACTCTTTATCTGTAGGATCCAATACAAGGAAGACAATTCTTCTATGAGTTATGATGCTTAATATTTAAGGCATATAAACACATAGATATGATAATATAATAAATCATAGTATATAAAGGGGCAATACGACGAGGAATCAATATAATATCAATCACGAATAGTATCTAGATACTATAAGGCTAAACAATGAGGACATAATTCAAAGTCCATCATGACACCATCTTTACGCAATGAGGCCAAGTTATGAGTAATCTTGGCCCAATAATAATTCTTACTTTTCATAAAGATAATCAATGAGAAATAAATCTGATGTCAATATCAATGATAATCATCTCACTAGATAATACATCTCCTCTATCTTACATTGCAAGCAATACTTTACAGTGATTTGTCTTTCTTTAAATTCAATGCTTTCTTTTTGTGCAATGCTCTGGTTCAGTACAATATTTTGATTCAATGGTCTGGTTCAATACAATGCTCTTATTCAATAGAATGCTCTAAGTCAATGCTATAGCTCAATACGATGCTTTGATTTCAATGTGACTTATGGTTCAATTATCATATTAGTGACTTTGAGGTGACTTTGTAATGATTTTAAGATAGTGTTCATGAGCTTTTAGGAGGTGTTCCATACAATGATTAGTGGTGGTACACAAATAATGATAAATGCCCACAAGAGAAAGAATGCTCGAGAATCCTCTTTGTTGCAAGGCAGGGAGAAAGTCATGCAAGGGGAACGAAGTAGCTTCAATCCAGCTATGCTACTAGTCCCTAACAATGTAATGATATTTATTTTTGGCTCCCAAACTATGCAATACATGGTGATCTCATCTTTCTTTTACTTACCTTGTTTAAGCCTTATTTTTTCCCCAATACTTGTCCTTATTATCACACAATGAAGTCTAGGGTTTTCAATGCAATATAAAAACATAATATCACAATCAACTTGACAGATACAAGTTGTGTTCTATGACATGAGTCAGCTCGACATTCGTTGCTGAATTCTGGGCATTGCCGCAAGTCGTGTTAGAATTTGACATGGACTTATCCTAGGAGGTGCAGTCCTGAATGTACTTTGCAGATGTGAAACATGTGGGAATTCTACACGGACCGTGTGCCATCTTATCAAGAGAAATCTGCATCTCGATGATGTGAAACACTATTTAGATAAGCACGAGGCATGTCATAGGTCATGTCAAGGTTCCTCCTTCAAATGTGCACCATGCCCTAATTTAATCTGATTAAATATATAATATATAATAACCATGACATAACTTCTCCACATTTAGGGTATTGCAAATTGTGTCTAGTGTGAACTCAGACTGTGTTGCATGATTCATGAAAGTCTAGAGTCTGATCCTTGTAGGTCGTGTTTGATGGTCAACATAGATTCTAGGGTTTGAGCCTTACAAATGCAAGCCATATCCGAGGGGAATGAGGTCCATGTTCGACTACTCAAGCTATGACATCTTTACTTTTTGTGATTTATTTTTTGTCTGTACAAAATTATGCATGCAAGTTTATCTAAACTAAATCAAGGTTTTGAGGTATGATAGAAACCCAAAACATGTACAATGTATTTCAAATTATTCTAATATAGAAATCAAAACCTAGCATAATTAATCTATACAAGAAATTCATATATGTGAGGGATCCGCCTACGAACATTCCTTGTTTGCTATCTATTACCAATGTTGCATCCTTGACATTCCTCCTCTTCACCGCAATCCTCTTCTCCTCCGCTTGCTTTGTAGCTAATTGTTGTTGCCCTCTCGTTGGTATTCTTTGAGAGAGAGAGAGAGAGAGAGAGAGAGAGAGAGAGAGANCATTCCTCCTCTTCACCGCAATCCTCTTCTCCTCCGCTTGCTTTGTAGCTAATTGTTGTTGCCCTCTCGTTGGTATTCTTTGAGAGAGAGAGAGAGAGAGAGAGAGAGAGAGAGAGAGAGACCCATGACGATTGTGGGAAGAAAAGTTTGAGCAGTTAGGAAAACATCATGGTCTAAGGGTTTAGATAGAGGAGTATAGGATTTAAGATAAGGTTAAAATGAAAGTAAGTCCAAACTCCAACTAAACTAAATATAGAGTTCTATCTCTAGTAGGAGCAACACGGGCCGTGTTTGAGTTGGACACGATTCATGTCCTCTCTTCTTCTTTCTTGACTTGCTAAAGGTTGAGTATTAGACATATTTAGTATTTGGGTCATGTAGTTAATATTTTGAGAAAGGAGTGGAATTAGATACACAAAAAGTGGATGTCATTAAGAATTAACTACTTAAAAATTGTTAAACAATTGAGGGCATTTTTTAGTCTTATAGAGTGTTATCTTCTATAGTTGGACCACTAACAAATTTGTTATAGAAAGATTCTTTTAAATGAACTGACTTAGCGAGAATGATTATTTAGACTCTTAAAACGGCTTTGGTAATAACCTCAATTTTTTATTTGCATGATTTTTCCAAGTAGTTGTTATGGAAACAGGTGCATCCGGAGCAAGAATAGGAGCTATCTTGTCACAAGACATTCACAAATTTGTTATTATGTGAGGGAGTTGTTATTTGTGGAGTCTCTAGGGCATCACTTCATTATTAAAACATATCATGGGAGTCTCAAGGAAATGTTGATTCGAGTTATTCAAACACTAATGGAACAACATGTTTTGACCAAGTTGTTTGGTTATAACTATTATATTTTGTAGAAGCCTAGTGTGAAAAACAAGATGGCAAATGCTTTGTCCAAGCAATATATTACAAAAGGACAAATTTGTGGTCTTTCATCCAATAAAAGAATAATATCCTTGTAATGATCATTTGAAGACATTGTTGTGTGAGGTTCGTAAGATTTAACATTAAATCCTAGGGAGGTATGTAAGGTTGATTTTTTATTTCAACATGGTCAAATATTTTTGCGAGCTTCCTCATCACTTAAAGTTCAGGAATTTCATGAGACTCATATTAGGAACACTTGGCGGTTATCAATACTTACAAAAGATTAATTGTATGAAATTTTTTAGTGAGAATGAATTAAGAAGATTTTTATGAATTTTGTTATAAATTGTGTGGCGTGTCAATAAATCAAGTATTGTGCTTCTAGCTCTACTAGTCTATTGTAACCTCTTCGAACACCCAAAAGAGTTTAGGAGGGCATATCAACATATTTGTTAACTTCTCTTCCTAATTCATGAGGATAATTGTGGTGTTGGTAGTATTGCTACTTGGTGGCCTTACTAACTCATTGTACAACTACTAAGGTGACAAAACTATTTGTGGAAAGGTGGTTAAGTTGCATGGATTTTCTATGGTATTTATGGAATGGTGGTTAAGTTGCATGAATTTTTTAAGGATTTTATTTTTGTCCGTTCTTTTCAATAGAAATTTTCAAACTTAGCGGTACAAAGTTATGTATGAGTTTAATCTATCATTCTCAAATGATCAAATTGAGGTGCTCAATAATAATGTTTAACTGTAACGCCCCCAGAAGACCACCCTGCCACGTGGTAGAATGCCCTCCTGAGTCGCTACACATCATACATAATCTTGACTTGAAGGTTGACTAAGAATACTTGGTCAATAAAATGCGGAAGAATTAAAAACTTTAAATATCCAAAACTCTTTTCCATAAAATGAACTAAATAGTGCGAAAATCTGATGTCAATGAATGTCTCAAAAGTCTAACTAGAACAACTCAATAGTAAATACTAGAACATAAGAGAGACACTACTAGGATCATTAGACATGTGCAACACAACAGTCATCACGAGCACCAGTCGTCGCATGCACCACCAGCATCCTGTACTACAGACTACTCACCTGCAGGATCCAATACAGGGAAAAGAAGTATCCATGAGCTATGAAGCCCAGTATGTAATGCAATCAATAGATAAGCATGACATGATAAATAAAAGCAATAGGAATAAGCTAATGATAAAATCAAAAAGTCA
>LTAE01014039.1:0-11853 GCA_001647135.1 Pontederia paniculata | reverse complement strand
TCCATTCTTCATCCGCAATAATACCAACACCATTTCTTCCATTTATCTTACCCGTATACCAAAGTTTGGAACCGTTGACATTGATCACTTTACTTCCCTCTCCAGGCCCACCTAGTTTCTTGTAAGCACAGTATATTAATCTTACGCTTACTCATTACTTGTGTTACCTCAAAATGCTTTCCATTTAGCGTCCTAATGTTCCAAGAGCCTAATCTGATCTTACTCTCATGGACTAGCTTCTTCAGCCGCCTCTGTCCATTAGAGTGCGGTAGCTTTTGCTCATTTAACACTGCATTCAGGCGAGGATGCAGCAACTCTTGCTCTCTTATCATTGTACTCGAGTCATACAACGCGTTACTTACGGGTAACGACCTAGCATTCGCGCAATGTATCGTTGATCCATGTTCATGAGAATCATTTATACATACATATTAAAAAAATC
This sequence comes from Pontederia paniculata, assembly GCA_001647135.1. NCBI lineage: Eukaryota > Viridiplantae > Streptophyta > Magnoliopsida > Commelinales > Pontederiaceae > Pontederia > Pontederia paniculata. Next base: position 11,411 of record LTAE01014039.1, on the reverse strand, counting down.
TAAGCATACATCTAGAGAAAAAGTTGATATTGTGACCATGAATCAGATCTATCTGATTCAAGACATGATGTTCATAAAACAATTACATGACGGTTTAGAGTCCACTGATCCTCTTTACACTAGAATTGTGTCCAACTGCAATCAGATACTGCTGTAATGTCTATACACCTAAAAGTAGGAGTCTCTTGACTACTGAATCCGAAAAAACATATTATTACATTGCACTTTTAAACTTCCAGTTTTAGACCAAAATGTGAATTTGACAAGGCATGAGTCCTTGGACAAGGATATAAGAAAGTAAGAACACATAGATGTATATATACATTACTGCAATCATCAGATGGATAGAGAAGCATTCTGACAAGCAGACATTTCTGAATACTACTGGAACAAGTGAGAGTATAAGACCTTGAACAATTCAAATTGATCCAAATGCACTTTACGACCAAACCTATAAAGAAGACAAACAAAACCCTAAATAAATGTATAAAGAGAAGTAGAGCACCGAATTTTTCATGATTTGCTTAAGGTAGCATCTGAACAAAATGAAAGAAACAAGTGAACTTTGTTAATAGGGATCCCAGTCTTGCAGCAATAAAAACCGAATCTTTGAACGCAACAACAGAGATAGAACGTGGCAACACAAGTTCATCACTTTCCCCAACTCCGATGGTGCAAAACAAAGGAAGCAGTCATCAGAGCTGCATGCTAAAAGAAGTCACCAAGGAGAACTCACCGCCATCTTGATGATGGTGCCCTGAGGGAGGAGGCCCCAAGAGAGTTCCCTTTAAAGAAGATAAAAAAGGTGCCTCCTTTCCAGTCCTGCGAAGCCAAGGACAAGAAAGTTGAGCCAGAAAATTCTTCCTTGGGAGAAAATAGAGGCCCCCAAATTTGAGATCCAAATTGAGAGAGAGAGAGAGAGAGAGATGAACAGATAAAAGCTAACAGAGAAGAGATTGATTGGGTGATACTGTGGAGAGAGGGAGAGAAGGACAGTGAGGACAGCCAGCGGACTTGTTTGACCCTTCAGACGTCTGCAGCTGCTGCAGCCACTTCCACCTTTTTATCTCTTTTTTTTCCCTTTACAGTTTACAGTTCTCCATGAAATGATCAGTTTTTTTTAAAAGGAATGATCAGTTAAAAAATAAAGAATTCTGATATTAATATCATTTCTGTATAGCTCTTATGATAGTGAAGAATATTAGGATTCAGCGTGACCAAATCTTTTTTATTCTTTCAAGTTCGTATTATCAAATAATAAATTGGAAATCAGAATAAAAAAAGTAGAATGAGGTTTTCTTATCAAACTAGTAATTTTAAAATTCGAATTCAAAAATTATTAGCTTTTCAGGATACTATAATGAACTAAACTTGATTTTAAAATTTGAATCCTCCATCCTAATATCAACTTATATTAAATTTGAAATTTGATGGATAGAAATAGATCTGAATATTGGGTTAAAACGAATATCAAATCGAGATGTCTTATTAGATAACTTAATTTCAAAAAATAAAAAAATATATATTAAAATTAATGTATGTATAATGCACTTGAAATTATATAGATATACAAAATATATTTTAATCATCCTATGCAAATAAATTTGATAAGTCCTATTATTATCCCATTATAGCTACGATGCGTATTATAATAACTTGGTCGTTTATATATCTATGTATCACATATATGAGATCACAAATGGAAATAGAAAATCATTTTTACGTACTGATTTAATATGATTAATATATAATATAGAAAAAGGGGAAAGTAACAAAAGAGAAAGTAATAGACATAATACGAGCCAAAACAAAAGAAATATTGTTTCTAATATCACATTGATCAACTTATATATATATTATATCATCTCNATATATATATATATATATATATATATAACGAATAATATATGAGGAAAAATACACGCATAATTTGAAGATAATATCTGGATATATTGTGGCCATAAATTTTTTTCACTATTTTTAAAAATAAATCATGTAATGTGCATTGCGATAAAAAAATTACATGTACGGCAAGAGGCAACATAAGAACAATAAAAGAAGTCAATAAATGTATCATATTATTTTGCAGGGGTTTTGATCCAAAGTTTCATTTTTTTTTCTTACACCCATAGTACAAAACTACAAAAAGAGAAAACCATGTGTAAAATAGAAGATACTTACATAAAAGTGGACACTTATAGATTTTTTATATTTAAATCATATCATCGAATCAAAACCAATTATGTAATGATAATTGTTTATAAGTGGTGACACACATATAATTGATGCCAAATTATTGTGTTATGCTGAACAATTTATATGTGGGTAAGATGTCACATATTATCAACATCCCTTCTTGTATCAATACTTTTGCCCTCGAGAAGTTTAAAAGGTAGAGTATAATTAAAAAATATACTTATATCAATCACATGGAACAAATTTTGAAAAGTGCATCAATTGTTTCCTCCTAATTTTTATCCGAAAGGATAAACAATTATTTGGACTTAACAAACCTTCCAGGAACTATAAAATGCCGATATGTTATATCACAAAAATAAAAAAAAATGTATGAATTTGTAAGGGTCCATGGATATCGATCAAAATTGAGCAATGAATGTTAAATATACAAAGTTATCCTTGCACTGTGCACATATGTCACTGCATGTGATCCACTTGTCATGGAACTTGTTGCCCACAAGTTAGATATGATAAGATCAAGTATAGAATATGAATCAAAATTTAATTTCAATTTTTTAAAAAACATAATATCATCACAAAAGAAAAGAACTGTAATATTTTTTTTAATCTAATAAAGTTCACAAGCATCAAACGAATATAAAAGGAAACTGAGCTCAATCAAATTGAAAAATAACACTTCTCTTGATACTAGAGTTGCATCAAATGATTCCGAAACAATGGTGGAAATGTGATTAGAGGTTTAGAAATTGAACTATGGAACACTTATTTTGACTTCTAATTGCCAAGAGTTCTAATTATAAATTGACAAGATGATGAATATGAGGGAGAGATGGCAGGTGCAATCATTAGCATCTTGCAGTTTTGATTATTGACAACTGGGCATCCATAATTTGATAAATGTACTACAATGATTATAGATATGCTTAATCCATGTGTTATCATTAATCTCAACTGTCCATTTATTAATGAAACAGTATAAATGTAGAAAGAAAATGGGTTCTATACTGGCATTGTATGAATCTAATAATAAAATATCACAATCAACAAGTTCCTTTTAGCTTTTTTTTTTCTTAATCTTGTAATAATAAATTAAAATGCATCAATTCCACATCTTTTAACAAGAGCACATAAATAATTAAATATCAAAACAAAGCAAGAGGCATGTGCCATGATCATTCCATCAAAGAAACCATGGAGCACAGTCATCCCACCCACGTTACTTCAGCTGTAAGCTGCCAAATGGCAATCATTGTACTTCCAGCCTACTAAAGTAACTTCTAATGGTTAAATATGTCCCATGCTTCGAAAAGTAAACATAGATTAGAGGTAAACGTTTCCTTTTCATTTCAATATGTTCCAAGGCATGTTATTATCTCATAATTTAGCTCAATAAATAGGTGTCTTGGGCCAGTAGTAGTCGTCAGTGAACACACAATGCTAATGATAACTTCAGCATATCCCTAAGCTAATAGCAGATTGAAGATCCATGTTTTAGCAACTATTACCACAGCAATCGCACTACATTATTTTTAAAAAAAACTCTTGTCTCCCATTTGGAATGATTTAATATAAATAATAATATGTCTGAGGAAGGGAATGAACAGACGAATATACTTAAATTATAATATTCTAAAAAAAAATCATCCTTTCACATGGCAAAATGATCTTTTGAAGACGCTACAATATTCTTTTTTTGACTTAATACTTAAGTAAAAGATTGATCAACATAATGAACATAATATGCAATAAATTTTAGATATTTTAATAAATCTAACCAAATCAAAATACTATTATTTCAAAACGAAAAGATATGACTAACAATAGTTTCATAATTTGATAAAAAAAATTAAAAATGATTCGGGACTAGACTCTTATCATGCGCAAGCATTCATATCATCAACACTTAGATCATTAGTGTCATCACCTATTTATTGTGTTCATCGAATGTAGGATTAAAAGCAAGAGAGACAAGACAATCTTTTCATTAACGATGAAGCTTAATATGTTAAGAAAAAAAATATATATAATGACATAATAGGAGGAAAATCATAAACATTAAATTAAATTACTTCCCTTCTTCTTTGACTTTTTACCTCTTTATTCAGTTTTTTTACCATTTCTATTATTATTCAATTCCAAAAATCTCAATTGCATTGGAATAAGATAATGCTCAATTCTTTTTTGTTTCATAGGTTCTTACCCAAATCAATGTTTCATTTAGGACCATTGTTATTTTTTTTGTACTATTGTCCTAAATTGTTCAATTATAACAATTACTTGTAAATCTTTAATGATCATGAAGGTCACTGGATTTACCCTAGTGCCAATAAGGATAGGTAGGTCTAAATTTAATATCCTATAACATTTGTTCCTAAATAGAATCTTTTAAATCATTGTCCTCTAAGAGACCCAATTGCTCCCAAGTAGCTCAATTACTCTAGAATAAACTCAATTGTTTCCGAAGGAACTCAATTACCCCAGGTCTAGGGTCCAATTCACAAAAAACCAAATTATTCCATCATGGATCAATTAATAACATACAACATTCATTTAAATCTTATTATCATGGGAATTTAGGTTTCTTGTCTCGTACATCAATCAATAAAATAATTTACGGTTAAAAATCCATCACGACTAAAGAAAATCCTTCACGACCCACGAAACATGTCTTCACGAGCGTGACATTGGAGATCACGACCAGTGATTAAGATCCTTCACAGTTGTGATTGAATGCACCTTACCGATTCTAATCTTCACGGCCCGTGATACGTTGTTTCATGGTCATGATCGGGTGCTCGAACTCTCCTCCTCCAGTCCGTGACATACTCTTTCATGGTCATGATTGTAGTCGCGCTTCCTTCCACGGTTTCATTCCTCTTAGCATCATGAGCGTGAGTTTCACTTTCATGAGCATGATGGACAATCTCACGGTTATGACCGAAGACACGACATCTCCATTTTGGTTCATGGTCTTGGACATATCCTTCACGGTCGTGACATCGGCCATGATGTCTTCGTCCTGATTTGCATGGCCCATGACATTCTTTCAGCTATGACCGGGTTCGAGCAATGCCTACACAGAACGTGAAAATCTTTCTTCACGATCATGATTGCGCCCCACATTATGCCATCTTGGCTCGTGAAATTCAGCTTCACGGCCATGCTGATGCCTCAACCTGTGAAATTATTTTATTTCTTTTATGTTCTTTTGGTATAGAGGGTTCCATATAAACTAATCAAAAATCACAATCTAAATGACTACATAAGGATGACACATTATAATTATGACCATGAATCATCATCCCTAATTTAACTAATTTAATCTAAACATGCTAGAAATAAACGAGGATCAAAACATCAAACTTTTGATGATAATCAATCCCTATCTAGAGCAAACCCAGCATGCAAAATCCAAAATCACAATTATGTTTTATATGATTTCTCTATACCATCTCATACATATGATAAATCATATATTTGATCCTCCTAATTATATACCTAATCTTATTGGGTTGTTCGTTTGTTCTTCCCGCTCTACAAATCTTTATCCTCAATTTCTCGATCTACACATTGTCCTTGATCTCCTTCATGTTCTCCTAATGAGGTTTTAGCATAAATTTAGATAAGTGAGGGAAAAGAAAAGGAAGAATCATGAGAGGGGATAAATCTCCTATCTCTGCACCTAGGGAGAAAAAGAAAGAGAAGGAAGATGCTCTGTGACGATTAGGGTTTTTGTGAGAGAGAAATAATAAGTAATAAGGCCATTCGGGCTATTTATAGGGATTATCTAAGGTTTTGTACAATTTAAAATAACTAGGACTCTATTATTAAATTTTAAAATTCCAATTTAGATAAATTAGGATAACTTTTAACTAATTAAAAATTATCGGTTGTTACATTATAATCTCCTTAAAGAATGAATTCATCCTCGACTTCGGTTATATCATTTATCTATTTATTATCCGACCCTAATATTTCACGAGGGAATATTTGTTATGTCTATTTTGTATATCAATAAAGGAGGAAAACATTTATTGTAACTATGCATAATGTTATTAGTTGAGTTCAATAGGAGTACCTAGAGGGGCATCATAGACATGTGGTTCTAGTTCAGCTCTCATGTCATGGACTCTTCTTGGTGGGGGATGAAGGGCTCCTCGTGCTCCTCGAGGGCCTTGGTCTCTACGTAGATTTGAATAGTCTCTAGCAAAGTGACCAAGCTTCTTACAATTAAGATACACACCGGTCTTGTTGTGACATTCTCCGCCATGGAGCCTTTGATAATGTGGGCAAAGACTCTTATCATCTTGTTCTTGTGGTTGTCCTTCGCAAGGAACATAGGGTCCTGGGCATTCATCTCGACGGTGATCTCTGTCAATGGGGGCACAAGCCTATCTCCTATCTTTCCACTTAGGTCTTTCTTGTTATGTTGGTCATACTGGGACTTTTTTCTTTCAATTCCTTCTAGTGCTTCATGGCATCCCTCTCTAAGAGATTGACTAATTTAGATGCGTCATTGAGAGTCTTGTAATTACCCTCAATTCTCTTTGTACTCAGCTTTGAGGTTAGTCCTTCGATAAAGTGGTATGTCCTATTTTTTTCATCCTTCCTCATTGTACAATACTTTTCTAATCTATGAATTTATTCAAGTACCGTGTCACATTAAGATCTTCTTGTCATAATTCTAGATACTCCCGCTGCTTCAAACTGCACTCATAAGAAGGAAAATAATGGTTCTGGAATGTCTCTTTAAACTCCTTACAAGCAATTGTATCTTGGTTAGCAAAGTTAATAATTTTGGTGATTTTCCGTCAGTCCTTTGCATCTTTTGTCAAATGATGTGCCGCATATAGGATCTTTCGATCCTCAAAGCACTACATCAATGCGAAAATCTCTTTCATAGTGTCCACCCACCTCTCAGCCTCATCGAAAATCATCACTAACATTGAACTCAGGATGGTGGAATTTCAGGAAATGTTGGATCATGTCCTTAGGCCCCTCATTTGCTTGGACTTGTGGATTCTCTAAAGCCTGGCTACCTTGGTTCTCACTTTGCATCACCTTATGTTCTGGCTAGGTCTGTTCTCGATGATTTATGAGACTCCTTGGAGCCATCTGCATTCTTAAAAAAAAGAAGAAAATTAAATGCATATCTGATGCATGCATTTTACAACATAATTTAGGGCTTGCATTAGGCATTATTCTAAGTCATTTTCACATAGCATGCATCCATTTTCATCTTTATTTGTTTATATTTGTTCAAGTCAAAATTCTACTCTTGTTTGGTGTCATTTTGTAGGAAAAGTACTAGAAAAGACGAAGGAAGGATCAAAATTATCTAAATATCGCAAAAGGACATGCTCGAGAAGAAGAAATCAACACCTTGGATCCATCATGGGTCGTGACAACCCATTACAGGTCGTGATGAATGAGATTAGCCGCAACAAAGTCCATAAGAGCCGTTAAGATTGCATCATGACCTGCATCGAGAGGACTACAACTTCAACTCAAGAGTTATGTGTCGTAATAGACTATTACGGGCCGTTATGGTGGACGTCACGACCGCAACGTGCATATCGCGACCTTCGCCATAAGTTGCAACTTCAAATTAGATCTATCACGGGCTGTGAAGGTTGATATCATGGAGCGTCACTCGATATCACGACGTTGATAGAAAGTGGTGGATTACAAGTCCAGAAACATTACGGGTCGTGTTCATTATTTACGACCATGAGAGAGAAGTTCGAACTGCAACCTATTCAGCGCTCGAGTTACGGAATACGTCACGGCCCGTGAAGACTTAAGGAAGACACCTATACTTACAGGCCATGACATCCTATTAGGGGTCGTGATGAAGGTATGCATATATGATTTATTCAAGATTTTGGATATTGTTTGACAGCCAGAGAGTTTGGGATTTGATTTAAGACTTTAAAGATTGATTTCTATCATATTTCTAAGGATTTAGACAAGTTTTATTGGACTTTCATTGTCACTGTTGATCGAAAGGCAAATTTGATCCAAAGGTTCACATCATCATCATTCAACCCTACAAAACCCTATAGTACTTAAAGACTTTGTCTGCAACAGAGATGGGAGGATGTTGGGGATGAAAAGAGGATAGAAGAAAGACACTAGAGAACTAGAGCCGTAAACTAGAGAAGAATGCTAGAGAAAAAGGCTATTCCGAAGGACTGATGAGAAAGAGTCGGTTCATTCATCCATTAAGGAGTTGTTCAACATCTTCTCGACATCCAGAGGAATAATCTCTTGTTTCATACTTTGTTGGGACAAAAACCTTTCTATAATCACGACATTATATTCTGAATATTTTTTGATTTAGTTTGTATGTTTTGATATTATTGCTAATGCGGAACTTATATAGCTTTCGATACTTTTCATTGAATTGACTCTTTATGAACATGATTGCTGAGTGCATTGCTTTTCTTCAATTTTGATTGAATTAATTAGTTGACTGTTGATACGTCCTCTGTTAGTTCATAATCCCTATAGAATTGATTATGATTTTCTAGTTGAAGCAATTCATGTCCTGCGATTCTGACCCATTAAGAGCGTTGTCGTTTGTGGTCTGTAAGGTCAACCCGACAAGAGTGGTTTAATAGTCTAGGGAAACATCTTATTGCGTCTTGTATTTTCTTCTTGAGGATAGACCCATTAAGGGGTATTTTCTGAACTGATTATATAAGATAGTTGAGTTACCCATTAAGAAAATTCATAACTTAGGTTTTCCTAACCATCTAAAGATTCAATAGTGACTTTCATCTCATAAACATTTGTTGTACAAGGTTCTGAGTAATCATCTTGAAGTTAGTATTGTCTAGGCCCTAGTCATCATCCATATATTCCTATTATTGCTCATATTTATATATTATTAGTTTTCTGAAAACCATCCTGAAATAAATGTCATCTCCTATTAGCCCTACTATTTGATTAGATAGTTATATAATTCCTCGTGGGATTGACAACTTTACTCTTATACTTTATTGATTGAACGACTAGTGCACTTGCTAGCATTGATTTGCGTGTGCTCGCATTTATTCGCATCAAGTTTTTGATGTTGTTGTCGAGAAATTATCTTTAACTACCATTATGTTTTCAAGCTACTTTCATTTTTCCTCTAGTGTTGTGTAAGCTTTTCAGGAAATATTTTATGTACACAACTTGATCTTCAAGCACATATCATCTATTCTCAATGGCGTAGAAGAAAGCAAATACCACTCAACAATTTGAGGATAACAAAGAAGCTGGAAAGAAAAACAAAATTCAGAAAGAGGCGAGATCCCTGAAGCCTCAATAGAATCAAGAAGAAATTCATTCCATTGACCCACTTGCTCTCATCACAAACATGATGAATTCTATGTTGAAGAAACTCTCCATACTGTTGAGGACAGCAGCAACGTACATGCACTAAGAATAGAGGAAGAGATGAAGTAAAAACAAAATAGGGGAGGAGAAGTCTTACATGGAAAAGAACTTGAGGAGATACAACTTTATTAATCGGCCAACATGAGATTTATAGCACAAAGAAGATTAGTTTAATTTGAAAACTAATTCTATCCTAAACTCAAAAGATAAAGTCCTAATAGAAAAACTAATCCAAACTAGTCAAATCCAATCAGCCTAGGATAAGATAAGAAACAAACTCTAATCTAATCTCTCTCAAACTTCAGCATGTCAGGATTAGATCCTAACATACTCCTCCCTAATACTGGCATTCTTTCAAATCCTTCAATCCAAGCAAGTAGCGCATTGTTGCCATCTTCACTGATGGTAGCGCTTTCATAAGCACATCTGCTCACTGCTCTTCCGTGCGCACGAATTCAACTTTAATTTGACCCTTATCAACACATGCTCGGATGAACTGGAACTTTGTATCTATGTGCTTGCTTTGGCCATGGAAAATTGGATTCTTAATCAATGCAATAGCTGACTTGTTATCAACTAACAACTTCACTGGTCTCAATTCTTGCTTTATCAATTCTCCCAATGGGCTCCTCAACCACACTTCTTGACATGCCGCCTTTGTAGCTGCCACGAATTCAGCTTCACAAGATGATAAGGCCGCGGTCTTCTGCTTTTGAGATGCATATGAGACAAGGTTGTTGTTGATGTAGAAAGCCATGCCTCCAGTGCTCTTTCGAACATACAGATCACCAGCTAGATCACTATCACTGTAGCCCATGATCTATTCTTCTTGAGCACCTTTCTCATACACAATTCCATAGTGTATGATTCCTTGTAGATACCTGAGTATTTGCTTCATGACCTTTTGGTGCATCACGGTTGGTCTTTCCATGAAACGGCTAGCCACTCCAACTGCATAGGAGAGATCAGGTCTAGTATGAAACAAATACCTCAGGCTACCAATGACACACTGGTACTCAATTTCATCAACGGGTTCACCTTTTGGTCCTTGTGTAACGGTGCCTTTGGTTCCATCGAAAACTTTGTTGCATTGCACACTGCCATGCCAAACTTCTCCAGAATTTTCTTTGCATATAACGATTTCCTAAGAATCATCTTGTTCTCCTCTTGAGTCACCTCAATTCTCATATAGAATGTGAGCAATCCAAGGTCACTCATCTCAAACTCAATCATAATTTGTTGCTTGAACGCTGTGATTTCATCTGGATTATGCCATGTTACCATAAGATCATCCACATACACGCCAACAATTATGCCATCAAATCCTTCATCTCTTGTGTACACAACTTTCTCTTGTGTGCACCTGCTGAAATCGAGGTTCTTCAAACTTCTATCGAGCTTGATATTCCACGCCCGTGGAGCTTGCCTAAGACCATATAGTGCCTTGCTCAGCTTGTACACAATGTGCTCCTTGTTCTTTTGTACAAACCCTTCTGGTTGCGTCACATAGACTTCTTCTTCAAAATCTCTATTGAGAAACGTTGACTTCTGACAAGCGTCCCGCAAGCGCACGGGGCCTTGTTGTAGTAATAAATATCGATCCCACAGGGAAGTGGCCAAGTACTAGAATTATGGTTCTCAAATCATTATTTAGACGATTAGGGTTAGGAGAGAAAAGTTTACACTATATTTAAAACTGAGTGAGAAGAATGCGAAAACGGATGCAAATGCAATATGCAACTAGGCGGAAATATGTATATGAATTGTTCTAGGGTTTTGAATCCGTTTAGAGTAGTCATGCAATGGTTAATGATATACAATGTGAT
>LTAE01014038.1:1411-11853 GCA_001647135.1 Pontederia paniculata | reverse complement strand
ATCGATCGGCCTCTTAACATCTTTGGTCGACCGTTTATGCTTCTGCTCCTCTTCACATGTATTCTCCCTTTAATGTTGGTCGACCGCTTCATATATATAGGATGACCACTGCACACATGTAGTTCTTCTGATATATATTACGTATGCACAGGTCGTCCATTCCTTCAACTCAGGTCGACCACTACTCTGAACTTGAATATATCCTGTTACAGAAATCAGCTCAACAAGTTCATCAGTATAGACTATGTTCCCTTACAAATTTGTGATCATCAAAATACACTCGAGATCCTAGATTCAACATTAATAATAAAAAAAATATTTCGAATTAGATCAATAACTAAATATATTCCGGATCAAATAAGATATGGACCGTTATAGCACATTGATGACGATCAATGGCATGTTGATGACTTCAACGATCATCTCCATAATGAGGATTCCAACGGTCATTTCTATTATGACCATAATGATCATAACGGTCATCATGAAGCTTCTTCATTGCGGACAAATCCGCTACCCGTTTGGCGCTGGAGTGGAGGTCGGTCGGACTCGCGTGGCTCGGCTCCTTCGCTGCTGGGTTTGGCTTCTTGACTTCGTCAGTAGTTGACATTGGAGCTACGCAACAACGAAGTGGCTGTGCTGATGGATTAGTTATTGAACTGCCACCCAATCTTATATATATATATATATATATGTATATATATATGTATATAATAGATGTGCATTAATTATTTTGTATGCATAAAATATCTACCGACAGTTAAGACATGATCACTGAAGCTAAGATTAATTAATAAACTATTTAAGAATTTTTTTATATAAATATCGAGGTCCAAATCTAAATATATATCTTTGGACAGTGACATTTTGTCATCTAAGTTCAACTTGGAAAAGAGATCAAATTTAAAAAAGAATTGGTTTCAGAAAGCACATTTCTTTAATCTTTTATAATTTGTTGACACTAATCTTCTCTATAACACTGAACATATATTTCTTTTATTTTTACAGTGTCGCCCAAAGCATCGTTTTATGCTCGTATTCATTCCTACATCGTTACGTGTAGACGTGTTACACTTTGGACTTTGGAGTGAGGAGAGAACAATAACAATTGTTATATTGTTTTTTAAAAAAATCGAATATTCTGTGGATAAGGGTATCCGACAATAATAAAGCATACACATCCACACCTAACAGTCATTATGAGTCATATACCCTACATCATGGCATGTCCGGGACAACACGTTTGCTTTCGGGCTTCATTTTTTATTTCTCCAATAATTTGTGGGAGGTGAGGGAGCGTGTGATCACCGGTGCTTTGGTGCTGTAACTTCTGTTAGCGGGTTGGTTGTGTTTACAATTTTTAGAGAGCATTAATAGAGAAAAATAAATTTAAAATTTTATTTAAAAACTATCACGAGTTATGATTTAACTCAACCATGAATAAAGCCACATGTACCATCAGATAGTAAACGTATGATATGATTGAACTCGATCGTAAATCAAACGTTCTGAAAGTTCCATCAGATTTTTTTTCCGGTGAGTATGTTATATTACACAAAATCCCATTATACTGACACATGAATGAAGAAGTGATTGAAAGAATATTAGAATTTAGAACAACGAATTTGTTCTTATATGTTTTCAATATAATTTATAATGGTCGAATGGTCACTATTTTGATTATCTAATAATTATTTCATAATGATGATTTTAATGATTATCTTTATAATAATAATTTTAATGATTATTTATATAATGATCAATAATCTCCATAATTATCATAATGGTCACTTTATAATATCTTCCACTTGATCGTCATAATCATTGTATATTAGCACTCTTATTATTCGTGAGTAGTCTAATTAGTAATCATATCTTAAAGTTTTATTATCCATGAATACTTTATACTAACTCAGACACTCTTGAGTCTCATCAAGCCTAAATACTTGATAAAAATATCAGCTGTAATTTTTTTTATGAGAGAATCAACTAATATATCACTCATAGGCACGTAAATCACTATCACTTTATTCTTATTCACTATATAATTTCTGAATATAGTGATACTCAATCTTAATGTGCTTTCTTCTTTTAACTATTACCCTATTATGTATCGATTTTTCACAAGTTTGTTATCACAATATATAGGTAATAATCCTCTGAATAAATTGATACCTAATTCTAAAAAAAATGCCTGAGCCACACATTTTGGATGTGTCTAACCACACATTCAAGAAAACGACTGCATCATCTAGAAGGAATAAGTGACGTGACGTAGACTTGTGATTATCTATATCACAGTCGAAGTCCACATCTCAATACCCTGGTGCCTCGAGTGTATGTATGTCAATCTCAATTGTACTTTGCCTTTCATACATCGTAGTATCTTCTTTTTACCTCCCAATAAATCTTCTTGGGATTATTTTGAAATCTGTTAACCATACTTACCGCGTAAGCCAAAATTAAACCTCGTACAGAGCATCACGTACATTAAACTACCCATCACTTATGCATAAAGCTTAACCACATGATCTTGCCCTACATTGGAACACTAGCTTTTACTCATTTGATTCCCAACAATAAGTGGTATTCGATAGGACTACTATTCTGCATCTTGAGCCTCCTCAATATCTTATTAATGTACTCTTCCTGACTCAAACTCAAGCTCTTTGAGTTTCTGTCACGAACGATTTGAATGCTCAGTACATATGAGACCTCGCACATGTTTGTCATTTGAAATCTCTTACTTTATTTATTCTTGATCTCATTGAGCAATACTATATTATTTTCGGTAAGTAATATGTCATCTACATATAATGACAATAACACAAAACTATCACTCTTCTTATGTAGACATAATGATTCAATTAGTTCATCCTGAAATTAAATTAGACTATCGTCTCATAGAATATCAAGTACTATTGTCTAGACGATTGCTTTAAGTCATGTAGCAATTTTTTAAGTTCATAAATGATTGTTTCAAGTATTATTGTTTAGACGATTGCTTTAAACCATTATCCTCATATTTCACCTAGAACTCTTCAGATTGCTACATATATGTCTTCTGATAAGTTTCTTTCCAAAAATAATGTATTGACATCAATTTGAAACAATTACAAAATTATATAAGCCATATGTTAATAATATTTATAAAATTTTAAAATATAAATAATGATTATCATTCATTATTTTTAAATTTTATTAAAAAAAATTTAAGTTAAAAAATGATGTAAGTCCACGTGGTAGGTGGCAATGAAAACTTTAAAAATAGTATAACGATAGATCATAATATAAAACTTTAAAATAAATGACAAAGAAATTAAAAACTGAGAGGTTGCAATTGAAAGAATGAAAAATATTGAATAAGAATCAAATGACTCAATCCATATCCCAGATGGTCCCAATCCACGTGCTTTTTAAGCATGCGTTGAAATTGATATATTATAGAAGGATATTTATCATTTTATTTTGAAACTTTTTCTTCAACTTTTGAAAAATTTCATTTAACCCAAATACCTTACGCCATTAATTTTCCAATAAGTTTTCATATCTAAAATTGTTTTAGCCTATAAAGAACAGGGAAATTCGTTTTAAAAAAAAGGAAGGTATTAAGGTACTTAAATCATCATCAAGCATCTACCTTATCCATGAGAAACTAGCATGTGTATGTTTAGTTAGTTTTTAAACAATAATTTATTTTGGTTTATAACTTTTTTTTCGAGACAGAAATTTGCACTTGATTTATATAACACAAAAATAAAAGTGTCTCCAATGGCCTTGGAAAAGCAGGTCAGATAATTTTGTGCTCCATTGAGATGTTAATCCACAAGAGACAAAGCCACTCTTGGAATCATTCCAAGATTTCTTTGTCAATTCATATTGTCATCTCATGTCGGGATGAATCGACCAATATCGAAATGGATGAACACAAATCCAAAAAAAGAGGTTTAAAAAAAGAAAAAAATACTCAATCCTACTAAACTAATAATTTTTTTAAACTTTTTTAATATTCACATATTTAAAATAAAGTTGAAAAATTTAGGAAGGTATAGTAAAGCTCTTAAAAAAATAGTTAATCAAAATTAACGAGTTATTAATTTAGAATTCGAAAATCTCATTCATTGGAATGCTATAGTTAGATACTAATAAGTAATAACTCTAAAAATAATTAGGCTAAATGAAGAAAAAGGTTTATGCCACATACAATAACACAATTTCATAGCCACGTTTAATAATCCTTGCATCAACAAGGAAACACACCTTCCAAAGTTGTTACATAATTAAACATTAACCATCACATCAGACATTATTTTCACCATGCAGAGAGAGAAAGGGGTAGAGGTAGAGGTAGAGGTAGTCTACAACACTTGAGGGAAGAAACCAACTTCACGTAGCCCCCAATCCGCCATCGGACTTGCCGTCGTCGGCGCCGCTCGCAGGAGCGGCAGCAGGCACAACGGACGCCGACGGAACAGCGGCAGATTTGTCATGTGGGTTTGTCATGAGCCTTTTTCGCTGTGGACAGCTGCGCCAGAGAAGCGGCGGATTTGTCATGAGCCTTCTTCGATGCGGACAAATCCGCCACCCGCTTGGCGCTGGAGTGGAGGTCGGTCGGACTCGCGTGGCTCGGCTCCTTCGCCGCTGCGTTTGGCTTCTTGACTTCGTCAGTACTCGACATTGGAGCTACGCAAGAACGAAGTGGATGTGCTGATGGATTAGTTATTGAACTGCCACCCAATCTTATATATATAATGGATGTGCATTATTTTGTATGCATAAAATATCTGCCTACAGTTAAGACATGATCACTCAAACTAAGATTAATTAATAATCTATTTAAGATTTTTTTTAAATTTCGAGGTCCAAATCTAAATATATATCTTTGGACAGTGATATTTTGTCATCTAAGTTCAACTTGGAAAAGAGATCAAATTTAAAAAAGAATTGGTTTCAGAAAGCACATTTCTTTAATCTTTTATAATTTGTGACACTAATCTTCTCTATAACACTGAACATATATATCTGCCGACACTGCATGTGGTGATGAGGAATCAGTCCAGAGAAGGTTATTTTTACAGTGTCGCCCAAAGCATCGTCTTATGCTCGTATTCATTCCTACATCGCTACGTGTAGACGTGTTACACTTTGGAGTGAGGAGAGAACAATAACAATTGTTATATTCTTTTTTTAAAAAAATCGAATATTCTGTGGAAGGGTATCCGGTAATAATAAAGCATACACATCCACACCTAACAATCATTATGAGTCATATATACCCTACATATCATGGCATGTCCGGGACAATATGACACGTTTGCTTTTGGGCTTCGTTTTTTATGTCTCCAATAATTTGTCGGAGGTGTTTTTTTTTTCTCCGAGGGAGCGTGTGATCACCGGTGCTTTCGTGCTGTAACTTCTGTTAGTGGGTTGGTTGTGTTTGTAGTTTTTAGAGAACATTAGTACGAGAAAAAATAAATTTAAAATAAATTAAAATTTTATTTTAAAACTATCACCAGTTATGATTGAACTCAACCATGAATAAAGTCACAGGTACCATCAGATAGTAAACGTTGTGATTCAACTCAACTGTAAATCAGACGTTCTGAAAGTTCCATCAGATTTTTTTTCGGTGACTATGTTATATTGATTTAACACAAAATCTTATTTTACCGGCACATGAATGAAGAAGTGATCGAAAGAATATTAGAATTTGGAACAACTTTCTTCCTATTCGCTCATAGGCACGTAAGTCAATTTTCTTCTTATTCACTAATTTTTGAATATAGTGATACTCAATCTCAATTTGCTTTTCTTTAACTATTGACTCTATTATGTATCAATTTTCCACAACTATTATCACAATATATAGGTAATGATCCTCTAAACAAATCGAGTTCTATTTTAAAAAAATGCTCCAGCTACACATTTTATGTGCCTAGCCACACATTCAAGAAAATGACCGCATCATCTAAAAGGAAAAAGTGTTGTGATGTAGACTTATGATTATCTATATCATAGTCGAAGTCCAGATCTCAATACCTTGATGCATCTAGTGTATCAACCTTGTATGTCAATCTCAATTGTACTTTGTCCTTCATACATCGTAGTATCTTCTTAATTACCTCCCAATGAGTCTTCTTGGGATTACTTTGAAATCTACTAATCATGCTTACCATATAAGCCAAAATTGGACCTCGTACAGAGCATCACCTACATTAGACCGTCCATCACTTCTGCATAAGACTTAACCAAATGATCTTGCCCTACATTGGGACATTAAACTCATTGTATTTCCAACAATAAGCGGTGTTAGGCAAGACTACTATTCTGCATCTTCAACCTCCTTAATATCTTATTACTATACTCTTCCTGACTCAAACTCAAGCTCTTTGAGTTTTTGTCACGAACGATTTGAATGTCCAATACATAGGAGGTCTCGCATATATTTGTGATTTCAGATCGCTTACTTAATTTATCTTTGATCTCATTGAACAACTCTACATTATTTTCGATAAGTAATATGTCATCTACATATAATGACAATAACACAAAACTACTTCCACTCTTCTTATATAGACACAATGATTCAATTTGTTCATCCTGAAAATAAATTGGACTATCGTCTCAAGAAATCTCAAGTACCATTGTCTAAATGATTGTTTTAAGCCATATAACAATTTTTGGAGTTCATAAATGATTGTTTCAAGTACTATTGTTAGATGATTGCTTTAAACCATTGTCCTGATATTCATCTGAAACCCTTCAGGTTGCCGCATATATATGTCTTCTGACAGGTCTCTTTTAAAAAATGATATCTTGGCATCCATTTGGAACAACTCCAAAATCATATATGCCAATATCGCTAAGATTGTTCGGACCGACGCAAACTTAGCCATTAGAAAATAAGTCTCCTGTAAATCTATCCCGACTTGCTTAGTATAACCTTCGACCACCAATCTCATTTTGTGCATTCCAAGAGAACCATCAACTCGGTTTCTCTTGAATACTCATTGGCACCCAATCAATTTTCTTTCTTCTGGAAAATCACATAATGCCCCCATAACTTTGATTCACTAGAAGCCATCATTTCTTTTATGATGATAGGATATGTACTATTCTTTATCACAAGATCAATGGAGTAACACGACGCTTCACACTCGTACAATACATAATCATCCAAATGTACAAGTATTATACATGGGCGCTTTGTTTCGGTTATACACGTGGAACTTTCGTGTTCCACTTCATCCAAGGGTATCTCATTCGGAAGTGGAGCATCAGCTCCCACTGTTAGATAGTACAGTGAATCACTGAGTTGTCTCCATCATCTCCTAAAATCGTGAGGGAATCATCATCCTCCCAGGCCTGCTCCTTTTCATTGTCAACAAAGATAGCATCACAACTCTCTATAAGGTTTTTTTCTTAATGAAAAAATATGTACCCTTTAGATTGCTCACTCTATCTAAGAAACTTGCATGTTTTTGTCCTCGAATCCAATTTGTCCCCGAGCTGACTATGACTCAATATGTGCGGTTTACATCTCAACTTTCGGAGATGACCCATCTCAGGCTTCTTGCCATTTCACAACTCGTTGGCGTTAATTCTGCGGACTTAATAGGAATTATATTATGTATGTAACTCGGGACATCAAAGCCTCACCCCAAAAATGCTTTGGCATACTCGAGTGGGACAACATACATCTCACTACATTCAATAGGATTCTTTATCTATGCCACATATCTTGTTGTGGCGTATAGAACATCATAGTCTTTCTATGTATACCTCTGAAATGTAGTAATTATCAAATTCCCGAGATGTATAATATCCTCCTCTGACTATCCTTAGGCATTATAAAGGCCTTTCTAATATTTTCTCAACTTGTGTCTAGTACCTCTTGAAAGTCTCAAAATCTTTTGACTTTCCCTCTAAGAGGTATACATAACAACATCTAGAGTAGTCGTCAATGAATGTACATAATAAAGCACTCTTTACTCCTGTAGGTAAGAACACTCGGTGATCCACAAATATCTAAATGAACTAGTTACAACAACTTAATTTACCTTGTCCCCATAGAAAATGAGGTCATCATGTGATTTTCCCGGCCAAGCAATACTCCCACGATATTGTCCTTGCGCCAAAAATATTGGACACTATATTCATCTTCTTATTTATTCCATTTTTGAGTTTTCTGAATGTCCCAACCTCATTCTTAAACAGATAACATAGAGTATATTGGGAAGAGTCTTTTATTACTCTTTATTATATTCAGGTAGAACATATCATAACCGGACATATACCATTCAGCTGTATATACCTTCGTGTTCTTGCCTATCGTGATTCGATCAAAGTCCTTAGGAAACATAAATCAAATGTGTTTTATTCATGACCCATATAACACGTTCTTGTGTATTAGGAAGCTATCACTTAGGTCCAACATGTACTCAGAAATACCCTCATCATCGAGGTATGTGTTGTTGCCCATATATATCATTTGTTTCCCTTTTGCTAACTCCTTGAGGGGGTGTTTCCCTACCCGTAATCTTTGTAGATTATTGGTAATTTGTCCCCAGTGTTGGAGCCAAGCCACGAAGAGTGGCCTCTCAAGTAAAGGAGGGTTCGGCCCCGGAGCTCTCATCTTCTTGCTCCGGTTCTTTGTTCAATTTCTCCAGCTTGCTGAAGATGTCATCCTTTAACTGGCGATTGTCCTCCTTCATGTCTCGTGTTTGGAAGATGAGTTCCTCTAGAAGTGCTGAGTGCTTACGCTGCTCTGTTAATAGTTGGGTCAGAAGGGTCGTTACCTGAGGTTCTTTAGTGTCAGAGGTGGTGGGTTTCCTTGCTGCGGCAGTAGAGGTGCGAGGCGCGCTCTGCTCAGATGTGAAGAGAGGCTAAGTCTTCCATTTGTTGATATCAATAAGCTTTGAGTTGGGGAGTTCAATAGATGTCCAATTCTCTTTATAGACCAGGACATATTTGTCGTTCCTGATCACAATGATCTGCTTATTGTGCATGGTGGACATATCGATTATGGTCATCCCTCTCGTTACACGCAGATTGGACAAATCTAACCCGCATTTCTCATCAATTGGTGTAATTAACCCCCTTATGATGATAGGCCCTTTCTCTGAGGTGGCTAGCCAGGAAATTATTCTATAAACATGTGCCCCACATTGATTTTCTTCCCTTTGATAAGGCCCCAAATCATGTACATCTCGGCCTCTCTAACATTCGCCTCGGTGTGGTATCTCCCAAAAAAGGGTGTTGGCCATAACTTTCTAGAAGTAACGAATAGTAGAGTTCTGAAAAGAAGAGGACTTAGCTTGACGAAGCACATAGCGGTTTGATGCATGCATTTTATAACATATTTTAGGGCTTGCATTAGATATTATTCTGAGTCAATTTCACATAACATGCATCCATTTTCCATCTTTATTTGTTTATATTTGTTTAAGTCCAGAATCTACTCCTATTTGGTGTTCTTGTGTAGGAAATCACTTGGAAAGGCCAAAGGAAGACTAAAAGTGACTTAAAATTGCAAAGGAACATCGTCACGAAGGAGAAACCAATTCTCAGAAGCCATCACCGGTCATGACATTATATTACAGGCCGTGATGACTCAATACTAGCTGCAGCAAGGTCTATAACGAGCCACAAAGATGGCATCACGACCATCACAATAAGCATTTCAACATCCAACTCATGAGTTACATGCTATGATAATGTATCACGGGTCATTATGAAGGCTATCACGATCGCAACGCGCATATCACGACGTCAACAGGAGTGGAAGATTACAAAGTCTGAACTCATTACAGGTCGTGATCACATATCACGGGCCATAAGATACGAAGAATTTAAGAGCAGAGCTGCCCAGCGCCCGAGTTACGGGCCGAATTGACTCTTCATGAACATGATTGTTGAGCGCATTGCTTTTCTCCAGTTTTGATTGAACTAGTTAGTTGACTATTGACACATCCTCTATTAGTTCATAGATTTTGTAGAACTGATTATTGACTTTCCAATTAAAGCAATTTGTGTCCTGTGATTCTGATATGTTAAGGGCGTTTTCGTTTGTGATCTGTTTGGTCAATTCGTTAAAGGTGATTTAATAGTATAGGGAAACATCGTCCTGCGTCTTGTGTTATCTTCTTGAGGATAGACCAGTTAAGGGGTATTTTCTGAATTGTTTAATGCAAGATAGTTGAGTTACCCGTTAAGGGGATTCATAACTTTAGGTTTGCCTAACCATCTGAGAATTCAATAGTGATTTTCATCTCATATTCGATTCTTGTGCAAGATTCCGAAGTAATCATCTTGAGTTAATATTGTCGAGGCCCTAGTCATCATCTATATATTATTATTATTATTATTATTATTATTATTATTATTATTATTATTATTATTATTATTATTATTATTATTATTATTATTATTATTATTATTAT
>LTAE01014037.1:0-11371 GCA_001647135.1 Pontederia paniculata | reverse complement strand
TATTATTATTATTA
This sequence comes from Pontederia paniculata, assembly GCA_001647135.1. Classification (NCBI taxonomy): domain Eukaryota; kingdom Viridiplantae; phylum Streptophyta; class Magnoliopsida; order Commelinales; family Pontederiaceae; genus Pontederia; species Pontederia paniculata. The sequence goes on along the minus strand of LTAE01014037.1, from coordinate 11,357 downwards.
TTATTATTATTATTATTATTATTATTATTATTAATATTATTATTATTATTATTATTATTATTATTGCATGAATGAAACACATCCTATGTCATATCTTAACACGACCTGTGTTGATAACTTGATTCGACTTGGCTGCCAAGAAAAGGCACAATATGAAACATGGCTCGTGTTCATACCAGACACCACTCATGTCAGCTTGATGATGATGCCTAGTTTTCTTAGTTTATTGTAAAATCTCAATTCATGCATGATTGTAGAATTTTCCTATTATGTTATGGACTATTATGTGTGAAAGATAAGGATCAACCATATTCAATAAATAAATGATGAGGTCGTCATGCATTGTTTAGTTTGAGAACCAAATTTATATCATCATATTGTTGGGGACTGGTATAATAACTACTACTTAGTTATTATGTCTGCTCTTCATCACGCCTTGCAACTAAAAGGATTCTCGAGCATCATTCCCTTTTTGGGCATCTTGTCATCGTTTGTGCACCACCACTAACCTTTTATTGGCAAACCTCCAAAGACGAGCCCCTTTCAAAGTCACCCTCAAAATCACTAATGGGATAAAATAAAGATAACAAATATAATCCACAATGACTAAAGTATTGCATAGGATTGATCTAGAGAGTATTGCATAGAAAGTAAACAAAGGATTAATTCATAGCATTGCATAGGAAGAGGAATTAGAGTAATGTTATAAAGCATTGCAGAGAAAGAAGTCAAAGTATTGCATAGCGTTGTATGGAAAAGAAATAAAGATGATATACTACATTGCATTGATGATTGAGGATTAATGATATTTGACTGTGTCTTAGGATATTGTCTTAGCTTATTCCTCATGCTATATTTGATCATGATAGTTATATCTATTTGTGCTTTATATATTGGGCTTTATAGCTCATTGGATAATTAGCTCCCTGTATCAGATCCTGCAAGTAGTGGATCTGCATACATATGTGGGTTGATGGTGAATGCAGCGATTGATGCTCATGATGGATGTTGCTTGCACACGAGTTAATGGTCCTTGGTCTTGATGTCTCTTAGTTTTAGTTTCTATTAAGTTGTAATAATTTAGTATATTGAAGACTTTATAGTTTGATGTAAGACTTTTGCACATTTTTATTTGATAAAAGAGTTTTTAGCTTTAATTATTTTGCATTTTTTTTACTAATAAAATAGTCAATGATAAAGTCAAAGCATAGAGTAAACGTTGTACAATCTCAAGAGGATATTCTGGCAAGTGGGGTGGTGTGCTTTTGGGGGCTTTATATAAAGCAACAACTATTTTTTGTGATAATTGATGACAAGAAATTACTCTATGTTTTGGTATGCAAAGGCCCTATGTTTCCACGAAACTATGCATCAACTACACATTCTTTCATGCTAACTTAAGCCCTTTGCACGATTTCCAATTTCCTAAGTCTTGATCTATATTTCTCAACCTCTGTGATGAATTTTCCAACAATCGAAAGAGTAATGAACCTCAATTTTTCCTCACAGGGCTGAAGGCACTTAAGCTGGAGCTTCGCATGGGGGCATATGTGAATCAAAGGATCAGACCTAGGGGCATCNTTATATCATGGGTCGACCATATATGCCTCCTCCTCCATATATACTGCTGTGTTGTGTGACCTCCTCCTCCTTCGACTGGTCGACCACTTATATTCTTAGGATGCCCACTGCACACATATAGTTCTTCATGATATGTATTACGTGTGCAGTGGTCGTCCATTCCTTTAGCTCAGGTTGACCGCTGTTCTGAACTTGTCTATGTCCTGTTACATAAATCAGCTCAAACAAGTTCATTAGTACAGACTGTGTTCACTTACAAATTTATGATCATTCAAAACAATCTCGGGATCCTAGATTCAACAAGGAGATCTTATTTACTCAGAGGACTATTTCAACCCAAAAATCATATTTTTCCCCCAAACAGAAATTGGAGGTAGATTGCGTCGATTTAATATAATCAATACTCCAGTTGATTAGAATAGTATTATAAAAGTTGCATTATATTTCTTATATTGCTATTTGTTTAAAGTTGATATTGGAAGTCAAGGTGGAGACGATGCATTTGTTACTTAAGAATTTAGAAAATGACACAAAAAGAATAAACTTGATCTTCATGTTGGAGGAATTGATAGTTCTCATCATCAGGCTATAAATAAATGTCAAGACTTATTGAAACGAAATCAGTCCATTGATCTGCTCTTAATAAGCAACCAGATCAAGTGATAAACGATAATACAATTCAGTTACATGCCTCACTTGATTGTATAAAATATCTTTTACACCAAGGATTATCTTTTCGTGGTCATGATGAATCTCAAGATTCAATGAATAAAGGGAATTTTTTAGAGCTTCTACAATTTCTTACCGATCATAATGAAAAATTTCTTACCGATCATAATGAGCATAATTATCGGATTGAGTTATTTATGCTGGTTATAGACATGTTGCTTCAGGAATTTAACAATCATTTCAACGAAACAAATATGAAGCTGCTTCTTTGTGTGACTTGCCTTAATTCAATTGATGAATTTCATGCTTTTGATGTGGATTAAATTAGTGAAGTTGGGCAAGTTCTATCCAAATGATTTTTCTGAAGTTAATCTTATAGTACCCAAACATCAACTTTCAATTTATATTGCTGACATACATTCAGATAATCGATTTCAAAATTTGAAAGGACTTGATGATCTTTCTCAAAAGTTGGTGGAGACAAAAAAATATCAGATTTCTCCATTAATTTATTTGCTCTTGAAGTTGTCTCTGATTCTACATGTGGCAACTACGACAGTTGAAAGAGCTTTTTCTGCGATGAATAAATTGCGTAATCGAATAGGTGACCAATGAATGAATAATTGTTTAATAGCATACATTGAAAAAGATATTTTTTGTACTATCACTAACAATGTCATTCTCGATAGACTTCAAAAAATAAAATATCGTCGAAATTAATTATTAGAATAAATATTATAATTATTTAAAATATTCTTTATATTATTTTCATACTATTTAAATTTTTTTATGATGATATTAGTTTAAAATATGCACCCCTTGAATAAATTGTTCGGCTCCATCTTTGAATAGTATAGATAGACATCTTAGATAGATTGAATTATCACTGTATTGAAGACCATTCAAATTGTCTACAAATCATAACAAATAAATAGGATAATACAATAATTCAGATAATTTTAAATTTAATAGTAATATACAAATATTAGCTAAAGCCAATCCGACTTATCAATAAATCTATTATTTTATTATATTTGATATTTTAATAATCTTAACTTAAAAACTGTAATGACGTTAAGAGATTAATAAATCTATTTTGTCGGTTGCATTTGATTATTAATTGTATTTAATTTAATACTTTTATAAGTGACAAATATATATATATATATATATTTGTTCGTCATAACAAAATATTTTAATGAAAAATAAATGGAAATTAAACCGAAACATTTGGGACGTCCCAGTGGAAAGGAAGATTTCCCGAATCCGATCCAGGACCAAGTTCATATATTACCTTCTTGTTATAAATAAGGTTCGGATCAAGATGAGCTCCTAGGCGAGGTAGTCTCTATTTGATTTTTTAAAATAAAAAAGAGTAAAAAGTTAATTATATATTTTTCAAATTATAAATTATCAGAAAATTTATACTGCTAAATTTCTCTATTTTATTTTTTTAAAATAAAAGGGCAAAAGTTAATTATATATTTCTAAAATGATAAATTTATCAGAAAATTTATGCTGTTAATTATTTGAGGTTAAGTGGAAGCGTTTAATAAATAAAATCATAATAACATTTCTGTTGTATACCGGACATACGTGGAACATAAACCGCTCATACATGCCAACATAAACCGCCCCCCATTTCTTCTTCTTCTTCTTCTTCTTCTTCTTCTTCAGCAGCGACAAGTCTCCGCTCGCGTAGACCCATCGAATCGGCTCTTCGTCTTTGGGGCAAAACGTCAAGCAGAAGATGGTTAGTGCCTACTGCCTGTTCTGCGCGTGCGTCGACCAAGCAAGCGTCGGCGTGGTGGAGCACTGGGGTCGCTTCCAACGCCTTGCTCCCCCCGGCCTTCACTTGTTCAACCCTTTCGCCGGCGAATGCCTTGCCGGCATCCTCTCCACCCGGATCTCCGCGCTTGATGTCCGCGTCGAAACCAAAACCAAGGTGATTATCTTCTGATCCCCCTTTAGCAATCTCAGTCCAAGAGTTCGATTCATATCTTGATGCGATGGATATACTTGTGTTCAGAAATTCGTATTTATCCAATTTAGGTTTATGCCTGAAGTTCGAGTTTTTTTTTATTTTCTTCAGATTTATAAGAATGTTTCCATAAGTGCCCAGGGTTGATTTTTGCATCACATGTTATGAGGATTAGGAAAAAGTATTTGTGCAACTGGTCTGCTCGATCGGTTACAGTGTTGTTGCTTGAAGTCGTAGCTTATGCATGAAATCCTAATTTTTGCTTTTCTTCGAGTTTTGAGATTTTAAGAAGATTTCCATAAGTGTCTAGGGTTGATTTTATCATCTAATGGTTTGCCTTTCACATCACATGTTATGCGGATAAGGAAAACATATTTGTGAAGCTGGTCTGTTTGATCCGGTTACAGTTTTGTTGCTTGAAGTGTACTGCTTATTGCATGAAATCCTGGTTTTTTTTTTCTTTTCTTAAAATGTTGGATTTTAAGATTATTTCCATATCATCGGCGTCGAGGTTTGATTCTATCATCTAATGGATTGACTCTCACATCACATGTTATGCGGATCAGGACAATGTGTTTGTGCAGCTGGTCTGCTCGATCCAATACCGTGTTGTTAAAGAAAATGCAGATGATGCATTCTATGAATTGCAAAATCCTCAAGAGCAGATCCAAGCTTATGTTTTTGATGGTAATATGTCTTTGTTAATAAACTGATTTGTCTTGACTCGTAAAAGTGTTGTCTGTCAGTTTAATATATTCTTCTTGTTTTGAAATTAGTGGTCCGTGCTCATGTTCCGAGAATGAATCTTGATGAGCTTTTTGAGCAGAAAGGTGATGTAGCGAAAGCTGTTCTGGAAGAACTAGAAAAGGTAGTATTTTTCTTGTGTTTAATTGCTCGCTATTTATTTCATTTGGAGCTAGTATAATTTTGTTATGCTGATATAGTGCATAAACATTATTTCACATGTGCTACGTTTTTTCATTTCGGTTTTAAACTTTTCTGTGTTACAAAATTCTTTTTGCAAGAAAGTATTAGTGTTGATCCATCTTTTTTTTTGAGGAAAATGAATTCAATTGAATAAAAACTTAAAAGAGCAGTTTGTGGGAAATGTTTTCCTCCTTCAAAAATTGCAAGTCACTTTTTTGAATCACGCCTTTTTAACACTGTATGATAAAAGATAACTATTTTATATTTTTATATTATCTTCTTAAACACAGCTAGAAATAGGAATTTAATCTACTTTCCTAAAATAAATTCTGTAAACTTCACTTTCCTATAGAACTTATTTTCAATTTGTATCAATACATGACACCCTTTGTTTATTTATTTCTGGGTTTTATCATCTTATTATGTAGTTCCTGGTTGGTTGTCAAAACTTCCTTTCCAATGTCCTTAAGAAAATGGTTGTAAATGGCCTGTGTACGAGTGCTTGAAAAATCTGGAATAAATATGTGTGTTGTAGTAAGTTTTAGAATTGACTGGCTGTACAATAGGTTCATTGCCATATATGTTTATGCATAATTTCTTCATATATTTCTAGCGAAGGAAAAAGTTACTGGGTTTCCTTTTAGCACTTTGGATTTTGCATTTAAACTGGTAATTTTTGTGGAATGTTATAATTTTACTACTTGGTTCTTCCTCTTACATCCTTAATGTGTCCAGGATATTTGGAATAATAACAGAGTGTCATTTGATGATAGGTTATGGGAGAATATGGTTATAGCATTGAGCAAATACTTATGGTTGATATTATACCTGATCCTGCTGTGCGTAGAGCAATGAACGAAATAAATGCAGGTAAAACTTTCTTGCTTCTTTGAATTTTAAGATCTCCTTTACCTTTCTATTAATTTGAATATAATCAAAATATTAACTTTATACAATCTTCTTCATTTCATACCTGTTGAACGTCGAATGGAATTTATTGTCAATACTATTTGGAAGAATTTTTAAGTGCGGAGTTTCCATACAACTTTGGGTTTGCTTTTAATCATTTATCATCTTCGTGAAGGAAGTTGATTGGATTGAAATATTTTTAAAAGCGGGGGTAAGGATCTCTTTTCTGCAAAGGAAAAAACTCCGCAGAGCAGATTTGACTCGGCACAACCTAGTGAATCTTTTATTCAATTTTTTTTAGATTGAGTTAAGTTCTTTCGTGTTAAAATTTAAGTTATTGATGTGATACGCTGGGAATGAGAAAGATGGCACATTTACTTAAGGTATTATTGGATCATCCTAAGTTAATGTGTTCCTCAACTAGAGTACAACTTGTGAAAGTTGCTACAAGTGAGGAACTTAGTTAATTAGATGAAAGGCTAAGGCAGATTTACTTCAATCTATAACCTAGGTAATATTTTCAAAGGAGGAAATCAGTTGATTAGATCAACTGCCACTTGATTAAACATATTTGACACTTCCATTTATGTGATAGAGGTCGAAAAGTAACATGCTCAATCTCATAACGCAACTGTGATTTTCAAGGTGGTTAGTTTTTATTTTGTCTGTTACTTTAACCTGGAGTATTTTTTTTTTTGAAGGGATGTATCCAGGAGTCTTTAATCCCGAATTACAAAGATTTTTCATTCAGATGCTTAAAAGTTGTTAGAATATATAGTTTTCTTTTTGAAATGGGAAAGGATTAGTATTAAGAAAGAATAGTCATCCAAGCACGTTAACGGTAGAATAGGAGTTCAGTATGACATGATAGGATAAAACAAAACGTAACAGAGCAGAACTCCTCCCTCCTTAATGGTTCTCATGCCATTTATCCTCGCCTCAGGAATCAATCACATTTCCTCAAACCCCGGATAAATTACTCTTCCTTACTGATCCTCATGGCATTCTCTTGAATAAACTTCTATATTCTCTTAGCTATTCTGCAATGACTAGATCAATGAGCCAGTAGGAGAAACTTTCATGCGGTTTTTCCATTATACCCTGCATGGTTAATGTTTTCTGGCCTTTTCTTCTTTAGTTATGCTTTTGTGTTAATACTTTCTTTCTTCTGCAGTCACCAAATTATTTAATGTTCTAACATTCTTCATTTGGGTTTCTTAGGTTACTGGTCACAAATTTAAGTAACTAGTGATACATTTCATCTTTTTTGTATGAATTTGTGATACAGTACTATTTCTTTACAGAGTTGCGACTCTAATAGATGAATAGTACACTTAGCAGTGAACCATAACATACTGTGTACTAACTTCTTTCTATGACAAAATTTCTTTTTTACTAACAATTCTTATTTTAATCTTTTATACTTAATGTTTTTCTGTGCTGATGCAGAAACCTAATCATAGAAGCTTCCATAGAAGCAAAGCTGTCCAACATGAATGTATGAAACTATGAAAATATAATCATTATCATTTCACTATGTGATGAAACAATTAACGCATAATCTACATTCATGTTATCTTGAACTCATAATTGTACAACATTTCAGTTAGATATGAAATGCATAAGAAGAGAGCTTATGCCTCCTCATGGGTTTAACCAATGTTTAGATAATAAGAGTGAGCAAGTGTTCTTAAGGACAGCAGATTAGGATCACCTGATGATATTTATTGAGGAGAATCTGTTAATGATGTTGCTGTATAAAATTTTAGACTTTTGGTCAATCTTCATTTCTTCTGCTTCTTTTTTTATAAGCCCTATGGTTCTAAATTTTTCACAGCTCAGAGACTTCAGCTTGCTAGTGTGTACAAAGGAGAGGCTGAAAAGGTCCTTATGGTTAAGAAAGCTGAAGCGGAGGCAGAGGCCAAATATCTTTCTGGTGTTGGAGTGGCGAGGCAGCGTCAGGCTATTACTGAAGGTCTGAGGGAGAATATAGTGCACTTCTCTCAAACTGTGTCCGGTACCACAGCTAAGGAGGTGATGGATTTGATAATGGTCACACAATACTTTGACACCATCAAAGAACTTGGAAATTCATCAAAGAACACTACTGTTTTCATACCTCATGGACCTGGACATGTTAGAGATGTGACGGATCAGATTCGCAATGGAATGATGGAGGCATCAAGCAGCCAAATAGAGAACTGATAGCGCCTCAAAGTTATCTCCGCTTTACTATCTTGTCTTCATAAATTGTGAGTTTTCAATTGGCTGTTCCTACCTGTAGATGTGTTCGAGTTCTATGTATATAGCAATAATCAAAGAGCAATATGACTAGCGCTTTATTCTTCTATTATATGTTTCTGGGGTGAATTGTATTTGGAGCTTTTAGCATGCGACTTGGATAATTGAACTTTTGTTGTTTATCGTGTATATCTTTTCAGTGGTGGTTGTTGTTTCACTTTGACAAAATATGTAGTTCAGGCTATGTGCTTGATGGTGCATGTAGAGTCCTATCTTTCAAACTTGTTCAGTGCTAAATGCTTGTTTTGTACGACTTCAACTTGCAGGTTCTGAGGCAAAATGTTGTGCATCATGCTTGAGAATTCATTCAGTTTATCCTGTTGTCACACACGACATGCTTATTGTAGAAAGTGCAATAATGTCGCTCAATAAATTACCTTCAATGTAAGCCTGAGCAATGAACCTAGATTTTCGGTTCGTTGAAAATCTGGCGCAAATTGGGTTCGGACTGAGTTCGGGTTCAAAAGTCCCGAACTTGTTCCCCTGACCTGATTATATTATTTATAATATCGCTTTCTTATTCCAGCAAGATTTCCAGACGCTAAGCCGATTCTATCGTCATTCAATTGTGAATCTCTCTCTCTCATGTTATCATGACCGATTTTCTACAGACTTGGAGATTTGGGTATAATAAGATCCGATAAGATTCTATCGATACATAAAAAGTAGTTTTTTTAAAAGATACAGTAATATATATGTATATATTAACATAGATAATATCTTCATGCAATTTAAAATTAATATTAACATAAACTTGAAAACTATTAAAGTGAAGATATGGCATTGGTTTATGACTTACTCAATTTCGATAGAAAAGAAAAAATATTGGATTGTTTATATGATCAGTACAATCAGTAGATATATAACAATTAGCTACAGATAGACCAGTATGTAACGTCGATAATAACTCGATCAGTTAAGATGCATATCAATACTGTTTGACATATCCTATACAAGCTTATCATTCACAAAGTTGAAACACATCAAAATTTGAACTGTTCGCTGACTACTAGTTTGATAAATCCATCTTCCCATTGAGATCTTTGAAGAAAATGGACCCAAACTGTTAAGCGCTTAGCAGCTACCTCTTCCCACTGTAATGGATATCAACCTTAATATACTTTGTACATGTGCCTAAAGACATGATTCACTATTAGGTATGTTGCCTCAAGATTATCACACCACATAATCAGGGGTTGTGAAGGAGGGAATCCGAGCTCTTGGGAGAAGAAAGCGAAGCTAGATTAACTCTGTAGTTGCATTAGCAATAACTCAATACTCTGACTTAATCGAATTTGAGCAACCATCTTTTGTTTCTTTGCAGACCATCAAACCAATTTTGTTGCCAAGAAAGATAGCATGTCCTCCAATTCAACATTGGTCATGACATGCACTGATCCAGTCACCATATGAGAAGGTTTGAAGAGTTTGAAAATCAGATGCACTTATGAACAAGCCAATGGAAGAAGTGTGTTTTAGGTAGCCTAGGACCCTCAGTTATTTTTCGATTATGAATTGTTGACGTTACGCACGCAAGGAGCAAAGAGACATCAATGTCTTTTGTGCTCTCGGGTGTGAAGCGACAGGGATAATGTCCCTTCGTGCTACAGTGCACGAAGTGACATGATGGTCACATCAATGTGACCACCCCTTTTCCTTCCACCTGTTGCCCATCTCAACACTATAAAATGGGGTAGTGGTGCACTAGTCTTGGAGGCACTATGAGCAGATAATAAGAATATTGGTCCTTGTTCTATTTTGTTTTAAGCACAATGAGTTGTGACATTGAGTTCTAAGTCCATGTGACTTAGTTTCCGACGACGAGTACAGACCGACGTGCTGCTGGTGTTCGTGGAAGAATTCCTTTCGGCTCCGACATCCAACATTTCCGCTGCAAGAGGTATTCTATATATCTCGTTTATAGTTGAGTTATATGTGTTATAATTCCTACAATTGGTATAAGAGCGAAAAAAAAAATTCCCAAATTTTTCAGATATTTTTTTTATTCTTTTGATTTTTAATGATATGTTCATTTTAAAAAATCAGAAAAATAAGAAAATGATAGAAAAATAATTTTCTTATTTAAAAAAATTAGAAAAATATTAAAATTATTTTTCAGAATATTTTCTGAATTTTATATTATTATTTGATAATTATTTGCTAATTATTAATTGCAAATTCGTAATTATGCAATTATTTGAATTTTTTTGTGAAATTCATTTATGCACAAAATAATGTCCAGAAAATTAAGAAAAACAAGAAAATTTTCAGAAAATTTTCCAGAAAGCTTCTATCATTATTTACAAAACTTATAGCAATTTTTCGTAATTTGCAAAAATTAGTTGATATTGCAAATATTATCGTATTGCGAAAATGATAGAAAATTATTCTAGTGCTACAGAAAAATTAGGAAAAATAAGAATTTTTCTAGAATAATTTTCTGAACTTTTACACCATAAATGCATATTTAAATTGCAAAAATATGTTATGTCATACTATGCAATTTTGAAATTTTCTTTGTGAAATTGAAATATGCATGAAAATTGTTGTAGAAAAAAAAAGAAAAAAGAAAATCCTCATGCACTAGAGATCATACAAAATATTTTCTTATTGAAAATAAGTATAAATAGCATGTTATTTTCATTTTTTAGTTTCGTACTAAACTATGCGATGAATTGATTCTTGTTGAAATAAAAAAAACATGTTACTTCTTGAAATTAATTTCTTTGTGAAATTAGATATTGCATGATAAACCTTTTAATTTCATGCGTTGAAATTAGATAATATTTTAATTTCTTTGTGAAATTAATTTAATATTATGTGCTATATATGTTTCATGAAAACTTTGAAACCTAGGAAATAAGTTGAAATTGTAATTAGTTAGACTAATTACACAAACCTAGGATACAAACATCAAATTTGAAACATAAGAATAGTTCTTTTCATAGGACTAAGCCACTTAGAAACTCACTATAGTTACAATAACCAA
>LTAE01014036.1:0-11854 GCA_001647135.1 Pontederia paniculata | reverse complement strand
AACAATAGTGACTCTTGATAGAAAATCTTGAATCGGTTCATTTGATTTCATAAACAACATCTCAAAATCTCGGCAGAGAGTTTGAAGTTTAACAAAGATTACCTTCGACGTTCCTTGATACTCTTTTTGTATTATACCCCATGCCTGCTTTGAGGTAGTTGCTGCTGTAATTCTGTAAAAAATTGTCTCATGTAGAGCTTGTTGAATGAGAAATAGTGCCTTAGAATTCTTCTTTTTGTTTTCCTTTAATCTCGCTTCTTCATCTGGATCTGCATATCCATTCTCAACAAATCCCATAGGTCTTGTGACATGAACAATGTCTTCATTTTTATACTCCAAAACTCATAATTATCACCTTTGAAAATTGTAATCAAAGGTTGAGAGAAACTTACGCTGCCACCATTCACAGCCATATCTTGCAGAAATTTTTTGACAAACATTTCTGTGGGTGTGTTGTTGTTGCTCCTCTTTTTGCTGGCTAGAGGATCAAATAGTTGCACTTGCTAGCAACTATAAAAATCTGCAAAATAACTCTTCAAACTTTTGCCCGAGTGTGTCGCAATCTGCTCTTATACCACACTTGTTGGAGATTAAGAATCAATAGGAATACAATTCTACAAAAACAAAGTCAAAGAACAATTGGGTAAAAATAAAACTATCAACTTGATTGCATTAAAATTCTGAAAATAAAGTGGCCTGTAAATGGGCATACAATGAAGAAAATGCAAGATAAGAACATGGAGATAGTGACTAAAAAGGTGAAACATGGCCACAAATACCATGATTACAAATAAAACAAGGGACACATCACTAGTACCACTAACAACACCACTAACACACTCTTGCAACACCACACCACTAACAACACTCTTACAACCCACTAACAACACAACTAAAAAAGTAAGTCATGCCATGTTGGCGCTGATGTGGACAATATTTTGAATTACATTTCAACACTCTCAGCTTGACCATCGGTCTGAAGATGAAAGGTTGTACTGAATTTCAATTTTGTTCACAAAGACTCATGTAATATTTTCAAAAATTTAGAAGTAAATTTGGGATCTCTATCAGAAACGATTGATATTGAAACACCATGTAACCAAATAATCTCATCAATGAATAATCGCGCTGATTGTTCCAAAGAACGTGTAATCTTAATCGGCAAGAAGTGAGCTGATTTAGTCAATCTATCCACCACCCATATAGCATTATTGCCTTTCTTGGTAATTGGAAATCTCTTCACAAAATTCATAATTATGTTCTCCCATTTCCACTTGGTATTGGTAATGGGTTCAACTTTCCAACAGGACTCTGATGTTCAGTCTTTGCTTGTTGGCATATCAAACAATGAGATACAACTCAGCTATATTCTTTTTCATCCCTCACCAGAAATATGTCTCTTGAAGATTTATATACATTTTTGTGCTTCCAGGATGTAATACTTATGTTGCATTGTGACTCTAACACATAATCTCCTTTCTCAAATCATATGCTCTAGATACATAGATCCTATTTTATGACACAAGAGTCTCATCATCAAGTCATCATTGTGCCAACATCCTGCTTCTGCCCTATTTGATTCTTTCCATCAACACATGTCTGACTCGAAGATTGCAAAGTAATCCACCTTGGTTGTTGATCCTTAGGTTGCATATCATCCTTATAAGGTCCTCAATTGGAAATATCTTATTTATATCCTTACGTGTCTCACCTTCTCTAGATTTTCTGCTCAATGCATCAGCTACAAATTAACCTTCTATGGATGGTAATCCAAGGTCAAGTCATATTCTTTGATCACATAATCTCTGATCAACTCCATCATAGACCCTTGATTGTCCAACTCTACCTGCTCGATCATCACCATAAGTATTAGAAACACCCTTTCCCTTATCCATCGAAGTGATTGGAGGATTTCTACCACCACCAATTAGTTGAGAGATCCAGTGCCACTCTGCATTCCTTCACGAACATCATGAGTCCGAGCAGAAGCTAGTCTTTTAGGACACTCTGACCTCTTGTGTCCTCTCTTACGAAAACTAAAGCATATAGAAATTCTATTAGCATACATCTTGCATCAGCCTATATGGCGGTATACCCTAACTTTGAGTTCTCATCTCATCCTGGTATCCAATTCTCAAATCTGGTCCACATCCTGCCCCTGGGCCAGATGCCCAACGCATCGGTAAGGGATATGTATCAGCTCTGCCTCTTTTATGATCAAAATTCTTTGGGTTCTCTTAGTTGCCTCTTATTATTGTGACTTTCCCAAATGCTGATCTCCTCTATTTGTCCTTCAGCCTTGAAGGCCATTTTTTTTTTTTGAGTCTATGTAGTGCATGTCATGCGAGTAATTTGTCCCCTCATGCAGTAGGACAACTTCTCCATGTACACCATTTTCTTATCTTGATCTGTACTTGCCAAACCAAAGACAGTATTTGCATAGTTGTTCAAACTTGTCAGTTAAGATAGCCACTGAATATTCTCCTTCTCGTAGATGAATGAACTCACGAGCCTTTGTCTCATGATATAGCGCAGGAACATAAAAGTTGTTGAATTTCTTTTTAAACTTTGTTCATATCCTGTTTGTCCTATATATCTCATGCTTTTCCTCCCACCAGAACAAAGCCCCTTCAGCTATTAGGAATTCTACACAAGCCATCTTCTTTGTATCATCTAAAGCCATCATGCAATAAAATTTCTCTAATTTCTTTAGCCAAGCCTTAGTCTTTGAGGGTTTGGTTCGCCCTCAAATTCTTCCACACCATTGTCCTTAATTTGTTTCACTAGTAGATCAACATGCTCAGGTAAAGTAGGTTGATCAGAGGGTATCATGGCTCCTCCCTGGTGCTGCACTTGTTCAATAAGTATCTTCTTATTGACCATGTCCTTTTGTTGAGAGTTTTGAGCAGTAGCGTATCCACTTGAACCATCAAATCCTACAAGATCCCTTTATCATTTTGTAGATGCCATTTTTCTATATAATTTCTTTTGTACTATATTCCACAGTACATAATATCTATGATATTTGAAACTAGTCAAAAGAAATGCACCTAGTTGATGCATTTTTGTTACAAAATGATCAATCAACCATCCTATTATGATAGTTGAACAGAATCCTATATCAATAGGTATACTTCAATTCATCTTAATTTTTTTTGTAATATTATCCTAGTACAACCTAGCTTAAACTTTTTTTTTGCATCTAAGCAATAATAACTTGTAACATTGAAATATTAGCACCAAGAATTATATAAATAGGATATCAAATTATAATTCATATTCGTATATGACATTGCAAGTCATATCAAATTTCAAAAATCAATCATATCATTTCATGCCTCTCCTTTTTTTTGCATATCATATTGGATTCGGATAATGCAAGCATATATGTAGTCACAACATATTCATATGCAAAATATTTTAATCAATACATTTCTAAAAACTCTACCCATTTCTACCCACACTCCTTGATTTGGATCAATAACCTAAGCTCTGATACCATAACAGGTGACACCCCAAACCTTCAGTTGAGGCACCGCAATGATGTTACCATAAAATTATATTTTATAAAAAAAATCTTTGCCCATTTATCAATATAATAACATCATTTAAAAGAAACATAATCTAAAATATAACTCTCAAGTTATCATCAGTATTTCAGTGAAAATACTGAAGTAAACAAAATAAAAGTAGTCTATGTCAAATACTCGTGCAAGACTAACATTTGTTCCAAGATAAATAAGTTATAATCTCTAACAAAATAAAATGAAGATTTTATGTGATGAAACAACTTAAAGTGGTTCATAGTTTTATTTTCTCTCTCATTCCTAACCCATATTTTTCAATGTTCACATCATATCAAACAAGACTCAACATTCATGACCTGCAAAAACATTAAAATGAGAGGGATGAGCATTGATTAAGCTCAATGAGTGAAATTTCAACTTCCAAAAAATTTATAAGCATAGTAAGTTAATGTATATTGGAAGACAAAAGTAAGATATGTATAACAAAAATCATGTTTGCAATATAAGAAAAATAATAATACATATATATATATATATATATATATATATATATATATATATGTATATTTTCATGTCATATCAAATGGACTTAATAAAATAAGTGTTATATGCGGTCTTAATAAATATTATTCTGACGGACTTAATGTTGCCATCCAAGTGGTCTTAATATTTTTGCCATATCTACTAAATCAATAAACATTCTTCTGATGGACTTAATGTTGGCATCCTAGTGGTCGTCTGATAACAGAAGTTTTGACAATAATCTCTCATAAAAAATATTCATACCTTTCATATGCTTTCTCGAGAATAAATACAACATTCTAATCATAAATTAATTTTCATCATAACTTCATATCAAGATGATATGTAAATTTTCTTAGCTTAATAGTGTGAACCTCAATCGATATAATATATTTCACATCAAACACTCAAACAAACGCAAAATTCAATTCTCAATAAATGTAAGCTTCAGATGGAGAAAATAGAAAATACATTATACATAATCATATAATTACTCATGAGAGTAATATGATAAATATTATTTTCGGAAGTCCACTCTCCTGGAACTCGTTCGAATTTTATTTCTCCACTTATTATAATCCAATCTCAGTCTTATACAACCTACATAATTGCATATATTTTAATAAAAGACTTTTTCTAGCAAAGGATATACTCTATTGAAAAATAGACTCAACCAAAAAGTTTTATTTTATTATTATATGTATTAATAATAATTTATAATTAAAATTTACATATTAAATATGAAATGCTTAGTTTCTTATTATCTGTAGAAGGTTTTTTTACAGGTAACCTATCAGTCAATTTATATGTTTTATTTGACCACGTCACATGTTAATTTTTATGCATGTGTATACGAACACCTAGCTTTGACATATGGCTGACACATATACTTTTTATCTAATAACTTTGCTGTTACGTTTTTTTTTTCTTTCTTTTGATTCTTCTTCTTTTTTTTGGCTAGGCTCAGAATCTTCTGGTTATTTGTTAAGCCTAATAAATAAATGACCATCTATTGCACCTTGATTTTTTTTATAATATCAAATTTGTATTTGCTGTGCATGAAACAAATTCAAAAAAAATTCTTATATCTGGTTCACAATTAATTATACATTATTTGTATATTAAAATGACATTAGATTATTTCACGGATTTGTACCAACAGTTTTAGAAGAGAAAAAGAAGTGGGAAAAAAATATTAAGGCAATAACACTCACTCATAACTATCGATCAATAAAACTTAGTAAATTCTTCTCTCTTTTTTTTCGGTCTCCTTATCTAGCCGGCTTACTCCCAAAAATAAAATGTTGAGAGGAATAATTATAAACAGTCCAAATATCATCTCTAAATTCTTTGCAAACAACAAAACTCACATATGAGCGGTGTTGTTAAGATCGGACCGGACCGGTCGGTCGGACCGGTCCAACCGTCGATCGGCCACTAAAACGGCCTATGGTCCGCTCTTAAACCGTCTAAGGAGTTAGACCGGATTAGATCGAATCGGATCGGTCAAAATCGGCAAGAACCGGTCAAAACCGGTTCAAATGAACCAATTTTTTTTATTAAATTATATTTAACTTTTAACCCATGAGCCTCCTTCCTATTTAATACCCACTACTTAATAGTCATCTTCTACTAGTATCAATGTGGGACTATTTGAGTTCCCTCATTCTCTTTAATCCAATGCTTTACCTTTTTTTATCATGCGACTTGTGAGGTTTACTTTTTTGTTCATATTTTTTAATATTAACCATACAAATTATTTTATTTAAAAAATATAATGCATAAATCTAATTATATTTTTTTAATGAAATGTAAGATTTTATTTAATATAAANATTATATTATTTTATTAATACCGGTCCGACCGAACGGTTCGATCGGTCCGACCGGTCCGACTTGAACCGATGAGCTCTCCGGGTCGCTTGCCGGTTCGGTCCTAACAACATTGCATATGAGTTCTTTTTTTTCGTCCTTCTATGACGGTTGCAAGAGGGAAAAGAGATTCTTCTTTTCTCCTGTGGTGGCGGCTAAAGAGAAGAAAAAAAGAGAGAGACATCTCTCTCCTCACCTTTATATTTATAAGTTTTCTTGTAGATTTTAATTATGTCTATAATAAAAATTCCTTATTTAGTTAATTATTTACTAATAATATCATTGTAACAAATAATACTAATAATAATAATAATAATAATAATAATAATAATAATAATAATAATAATAATAATAATAATATTTTCGGATGTTACAAAACAGGGTTTACCTAACACACCACAAACGACAACGTCCTTAACAGGTCAGAATCGCAGGATATGAATTGGTTCAACTAGAAAGTCAATAATCAATTCTACAGAGAATATGAACTAACCGAGGATGTGTCAATAGTCAACTAATTAATTCAATCAAAACTGAAGAAAAGCAATGCACTGACCAATAATGTTTATGAAAAATCAAATCAACTAAAAGTCTCGAAAGTTATATAAGTTCTACATTAGCAATAATATCAAAACATACAATGTAAATCAGAAAATATTTAGAATATAATGTCGTGATTATAGAAAGGATTTCGTCCCAACAAAGTATGGAACAAGCGATTACTCTTCTAGATGCCGAGAAGATGCTGAACAACTCCTTAACGGATGAATGATCTGACTCTTTCTTAGTAGTCCTTTGGAATAGACTTTGTTCTCTGGTGTTCTTCTCTGGTTGATGGCTCCAATTCTAGTCTCTTTCTTCTATCCCCTTATTTTCCCCCCAACATCCTCCAACATCTATATTGCAAACAAAGTCTTTTTGTACTCTAGGGTTTCCTACGGTTGAGTGACGATAATGTGGACATTTGGATCAAATATGCTTCTCGATCAATGGTGATAATGAAAGTCCAATAAAACTTGTCTAAATCTTCAAAAATATGATAGAATCCAATCTTTGAAGTCTTCAATCAATTCCCAAACTTTCTCACCGTCAAACAATATCCAAAATCTCGAATAAATTAGATCTACATACCTTCATCACGACTCGTGATAGGATGTCACGGCCCATAAGTATAGGTGTCTTCAAAGTTCCTTAAGTCATCACAGCACATGACGATAAGTCATGGCCTGTAACTCGAACGCTGAATAAGTTGCAGTTCGGACTTCTGACTCTCTCATGACCCATAAGTAGTGAACACGGCCCATGATATCCGCCTTCAAGTCTCGTAACAAGGTGTTACGGCCCGAGATAGATCTAATTTAAAGTTGTAGCTTACGGCGAAGGTCATGATGTCCACCATAACGGCCCGTAATAGTCTATTGGCCCATAACTCTTGAGTTGAGGTTGTAGCGCTTACGTCGTAGGTCATGATGTGATCTTAATGGCTCGTTATGGACTTTATTAATCCATTTCATTACGGCTCGTGATGGGCTGTCACGGCCCGTGATGGAACCTGAATATTCGAATTCCCCTTGTGAAGATGCTCCTTTGCGGTTTG
Organism: Pontederia paniculata; assembly: GCA_001647135.1. Taxonomy (NCBI): domain Eukaryota; kingdom Viridiplantae; phylum Streptophyta; class Magnoliopsida; order Commelinales; family Pontederiaceae; genus Pontederia; species Pontederia paniculata. The sequence continues at coordinate 4,337 of LTAE01014036.1, read as the reverse complement.
AGGTCACTTCCAGTCTTTCCTTGGCCTTTCCAAGTGATTTCCTACAAAAGACACCAAACATGAGTAGATTTTGGACTTTAACAAATATAAATAAATAAAGATAGAAACGGATGCACGCTATGTGAAAATGACTCATAATCATGCCTAATGCAAGTTTTAAAATATGTTATAAAATGCATGCATCACTTACGCCCGCCAATGGATTTATTTAAATTTATATAGAAAATTACAAAGAAATCTTTAGAGAATACTGTATAGTTATTATTGTACAACCCACCAATGCCGAGATCCAATGTGTTGCGGGAGTCGAGACGATCCGCCCACAAAAAATATGAAAAGGTGAGAGTGATTTCTCTCTCTCCTAGAGATCTAACATCTCTTTCTCTCTCGCAGGGATTAGGGTTTGGCAAGGAGCAAGGGGATCTCCAGCGGTTGCCGGCGGTGGTGGTGAGTTGTGAACACTAACAGTAGAAGTCGACGACTGCAAGCTACGGATCTGTGGACCGAGGAGAAGAAGAAGATGCGTGAGAGTTCGAACAACTAAAAAATGTAAAGAAAAGAGGATTCGAGCTCCCTTTGCCTCCTAAAGCCCGCATGCGACTACTGAAATATACATATAAGTTCGCTGTCTTTACTTTCATCCTCCTTTATAGTTTTTCTCCTTTTTCCCTCAGTTTTCCTTCTTCTTTCTTTTATTTACAATTTTACATGACAAAGCATACAAGATATGTTGGTTTCTTCCTCATTCTTTTCTTTTGTGTTTCTTCTGACTCTGCTCTTCCTCCCGGCTTTGTTTTCTTCGTTTCTTCCGTTTATGCTTCCTTCTTTGGTTTTTTCGCTTCTACTTCCTTCTCTGGTTCTCACACTACTTCATCTGTTGTTTTCTCTAGTTCTCTCACAACTTCATCTGTTGTTTTCCCCTTCTTTGTCTCTCTTGCTGCTTCCTCCATTTTCGATTCCGACCTTTCTCTTGCTATTTGTTCTACTACTTTGCACCATATTTTGATTATTATCATTTAATTGATATTCTCGTTGGTTTCAATTGTGAGATACTACTAACGAATCTTTTCTAAAATTGAATTTCGGATTCTTTAGAATATTTTATTTCTCTGGCTCAACATGGACCATTTTCCGAGAGGAAACAACCCATCTTGTTGTCCCATGTTCCGGCCCGTTTTAAAGTTAAGCACTTTTTAGTTTCCGAAACGATCTGTTTCCATGAGGAACACAGGTCGTTTTCCTAATATTTTTGGCCGTGTTTTTGAGATCGTTTGGTGAAAGTCTTTTTTGCATCTATCCGAAGGGAATTTGTGGATTCTTTATCGCTCGAGAGAGGTTTAACAATTCACGGTTTGTTATTTATTGCATCTTAGTTTAATTTAACTAAGGCTTGATTTGGTTCGAACTTTCTTTAGTTAAAATTAAATTAAGATAGTCAGGTCGTCCAAAATGAGTCCTATACTTTAACACAACTCTACCGTAAAAAGAATTCAAATTTAAATTTCTTTAACTTTTATTCAAAGAGATAATTGTGGGGAGATAGAATAATAATTACAATCAACTTATCTGTCAATCAATTTTTATCTTTTCTTTTTCATCTTTTCCTATCTCATTTTATCTTTTCCTTTTCCTAATTCATTGAAGATCTTAATTTAAATTTCGTGATAAAGTTTCAAAAATCTAAAATTCATCAGTCTTGTGGGTTCGATGTCCTTTTCATTTCTTTATTACTTATGCGACCAATATACTTGCTGAGTTTTTAGCGTGTGATTTTTCGCATCAAGTTTTTGGCATCATTGCCGGAGAACTTATTTATTTTTATTTCTTAACTTTTATCAATTTGAATTTTTTTGTTCTTTTTTGAAAAAAATATTTAACCTCGATGGCGAAGAAACAAAAGTCCAATCACTAAAAACCACAAGTTGAGGAAAAGAAAAATATTTTGAAACGAGTTGAAGTCCAGTAGCTGAAACAACTTGATCCATCAAATGCCTCCACGAGACACAAGCAAGAGGATACTCCTAAAATACTTCAAGTTGGCATCGGTCAACCCGGACTAAGTGACAATAGTGCATCTATTCAAGTGGAAGGATGCCCTTGCAACGATTCCACTCGCTATGTTAAGACAAATGATGAGAAAGCTGCTCACAAAATTCTACATTCAAGAGGAATACATTCAGAACGTGGAGAATAAAATAAAGAAACATAATACCACAATTGATGATGTCATCAAATCATCAAAAGAGTCATATCTACAATCCAGCAGAAATTTGCTATGCAAGACCAACTTATTGAACACCTGGAAACCAGATTGACCCAACTACAAGATCACAAAAAAAATTGACGGTCTTCCTCCTCCTCCGCAACCTTTAGAGATTCTAGACAAATTTAATATAATGGAGGCCAAAATCCAAACACTAGAGAAACAAGTCATGGAAATGTCTTCTCAATTGGCCAAATCTCAAGAGGCAAGTATTGCAGAGAATGCAAGAAGCATTGTATGTCCATGTCACCATCAGAACTCATACTGAAGACGATGAAGACCGCAAAGATATTATCAGCCCATGACATGGACTAGGGAGTGGGGTGTGAAGGAGACTAGTGAGTATGTCATAGAAAATGGACAAGTCCGAATGAGGAGCTCGCCTTTAGATAGTTCAATCATCACATCAAGCTTATCTCAAAATTCAGTGCCAAAAGGGGAGAGGATTGATGACAGAAAAAGGTATACCTAAATAGCTTGACCCAACCTCCAAAAAGCTTACCACGAGCTCCATTTTTTTAAATATTTTCTACTAGTTTATTTCCATTTTCCGCACTCTGAATATTCAGCATCATTATATTTGGATTTTGGGATTCTAAACTAATTTAAGGAGGTTTTAACCAATTTCCATGATTTCAGATATTTGAACATTTGAAATTTTAAAATCCTTTCCGTTTTTGTGGTTGTAGCCGAGGTATTGGGGTAACTTCCATAACTGACACCCGGATTTTGCGGAGAAGACCCCTCAACTAGCTGAGATTTTGGGGATTTTGGATTTCTCGAATTTTGCTCACCTCCTAATTTTGGGGAAGCGCAGGAGAAGGTCTGAAGACGATAGGGATAAAAAGAGAGGAGGATGACACGCCGGAGCGGATCTATTTTCCGCACTTAGTTTACTTTCCGGTGAACTATGTTAGCTAAACTATTTTGTTATTTTGTAACTATTAGCCCTAGGATATTTTGCTAAACTCTTATCGCCATAATCCTGGGGAAATCTCTATTCTATCCATTATGCGCTGAAATGTTTTGAATTTCATCTTCTATATCGCTAGTTGATCTCGTATGTTGAATTGCATGTAATGTTTTGTATGTTGTGTTTTATTGTTGATTCTTTTGGTTCATCCCAAGTGTGCACTATCTACAAGGACCTTATAGTATTGCCACCTTCACACAATGAACCGAGAGGCTAGTGATGAAGTTTTGGAGAACCTTAGTCCAGGGGATAGATGAGAGTTTTCCCCTACCTCTGGAGCTTGACCCGAAGCGAGCAGTAGCAATCTTGAATTTGACTTATAGATTTAGATAGAGAGGAGAACCGAGTTACCTTGACCTCGAGAGAGGCTTGATAGGTAGCTTGGGGAACAATTTTCTTTGTCGGCCCCACGAGCATATGTCACGAGAGTGGGGGCTTGGTGATTAGGTGATCGTTGCTAGAGCAGGGTTATGCTCTGACCTGAGAAGGCTCTCTGTCTAACCCTTTTAGGCCCCCTTAGGAAAAGAGGTCAATGCACGCTGAGAAGCGGTACCCCTCTGGTACTTGGGTGTCAAGATTTATGTTTTTTTATCGGGATTTAAGGTGGTGAGCTCTCCTCCGAGAGAGAGAGTGTGACTATGGCCAAATTATATCTGGTCAAGCCTTGAGCCTCTACCATGAAAACGAGAAGGTGAAAGGTAGAGCAATCACCGCGGTGTAAGGGCCTAGGCGACTTCATATATTTTCACGTCAAAGACTAGATGAGTGAGATTCAGAGGTGAACCCAAGGTTCTCGTGTCCTTCCATCATTGAAATTATCTTTCGTTTAATTTCTATGATTTCTATTTTAAAAGCCCAAAAATTTCCTTATGGATCGATACCTGAAGTACTCGATGATTGTCGTATACTTGCGGTGATAGGAGTGTGCTAGGTTCATAAATATTAAAATTCGAAGTGAGGACAATCTTTTACAGAAACTTGACCCTGGCTTTACGCTCATTCCACCTAAGATCCTCGGACGTCTGCTCCACTCCTGTGTCAGTACTTCGGTCATCCGCTCATTACCCAATGAGATCCTCGGACGTCCGCCAAAGCTTTCTC
>LTAE01014034.1:0-11857 GCA_001647135.1 Pontederia paniculata | reverse complement strand
CCACTTCTCCTAGGACCGCCCGATCTCCATCCCATGTAACAAAGGTGTTGCCTTCGATCGCCCATTCCTCATCATCGGGCGACCTCTCCAGTTAAGCCTTTTACTCCGGTCGTCCTTCCTTCATCACCGGTCGACTGGTCAACCCCTGATCCCTTCTCATCCACCTTCCTTCAACATAGGTCGATCTCTCTGTATTCATAGGGTGACCGCTGCACACATATGTTTCTTCTGAGATGTCTTCCATGTGCATAGGCCGTCCATTCTTTTAGCTTCGGTCGACCAAACAACTTTTGAACTTGAAAACATCCTGTTGCAGAAATCAGCTCAACAAGTTCATCAGTACAGACTAAGTTCCTTTATAATTTTTTTATCATCAAAACACTCTTGGGATCCTAGATTCAACATGAGTCTATATAGAAAATTCATTGTGGAGATAGAGAACATTATTACTCTTCATTATGTTTCAAATATTTGGCACATTCCTCTACTTTTAAGGGTTAAGTATATTCTGCCGGCATTGTCTTGTTTCAATGTAATGATAATTGTAATAGCTGATTTATTGGTGGTTATCTAATAGTCAGCCTTGTATTCTTCTTGTAGGAGCAAAGCATATGAAGCTCTTATAAAGTTATTGAACATTCAAGGGTGAGGATTTCAATTACCTTGATAATTAATCATTTAGATTTTTTTATAGAAACCTAACAGTGGAGGACCATCCTTGTTTTGACCTTTTATTTCATGAACTTGATTGGCACAATTTTACCAAGGAACCAAGGTTGGAAGAATGGATGGGCAAGGCTAAACTGTGTGACACATTGCATGATCCTGTAGGTTCTCTTCTTGTTCTTATTATCTTATATTTTTTATGGAAACTTTTAAAGGTTTATCACCCAACTCATTAACAATTCAGGTCAGGAGTGTGATGGTAGGAAAGTATATCGGTCTTTCATATCTTACCTCTCTATATTGAAGGTGAATACAAACTTTTTTTTTTAATTTCTTCAACCTTTGCTCATTAACCAAATTCTTAATATGACATTTTATGCATTGTTTGCCACTATTAGTAAGAATGTTATGATCATATTAAAGCTTGTTTATTTTTTCATTGATAAATTTTTGCTTATCCTACTCATTTCATATTATCAGCTTAATAAATTTTATATTAAAGTTAGTTGAGAATTGTTTAAGCAACCAACTGTATTTTTTATTATGGTGGACATTTAACAATCATTGTTAAACTCTAGTTGACATCATGTAAGAAAAGAAGCAAGATTCTCAACATTCCTGAAAATATTTCTTATTTACCATGATAGCATATAACATCATCTGTGAAGTTACTATTTACCATCAATCTCTTAAGTGAAGTCTCATCGAACTGATTTTTTTGATGTCCTTAAACATTGATTTTTCTTACACATAAATTAATGTTACTTTTGCTCATTTTGCTTTTGAATATATTTGCAGGCTCTTTTCCATGCTTCTGTTGCTTGTAGAAAGAAATCTGTGGTGGATCGGGTTGCTTCTAGTGACCTTGAAGATAATACTACAAAGGAGGTTTGTAGTGTCTCATTTTGGTTTTACACTTCATCACATGTTTACATTATTGTCCCAAATAGTTTAGTATTGGTTTTCATGCATGCTCCCGATGCTTATAAGGCAACAATGAAACTATTGAAGGCAAATACTGCTCTAGATTTCTCATTAATATAATCCTAAATGTAGATATTATTTTTATGGATATTCTTTGCAAAGTACTTGAATTTTTAATAGGGTGCGAATGGTATATTAGTCCCTGGAGGCTTTTGAGACAAGGGGTGCAAGGGAAAATTCTTGTTGCTAAATATGCTCATGAAAATTTCATCTTAATATATATCAAATTTTGTCCTTGTTATCTTATGATATATTTTAAAATTTGACTATGGCTATGTTTTCTGATTTGCAGAATCTCCCATTCTTCCTTCCTGCACACATTGATTCTAGTTTAATGTGCAAGCATAGCCGATATGATTTGAGATTTAAGTTGTAGGATCACTAGAGGGGGGTTAATTGGTGTAACAAAACTTTAAACCGATTTTATAAAAATGAACACGAAAGCTCAAAATCGATTTATTGCAAAACTCAAATCTAAAACCCCTTAATCAAGAACAAGAGCAACAATGATATAAGTGAGAGAATGCAAGGTACAAAAGCCCTTGATCAAGAACAAGTGCAACCAAGAAAACTCACTTTCGTATGTAGTAGATGTAGAGTTATCATTTTCATCCGATGTAGCGTTTATCTTGTCTCTTTATATCTAGATAACAACTTTAGCCAAATTTCATGAGAAGTGGAACATTTAGAAATAAGGTTTAGACTTTCTACATTTAAAGGACAATAGAATGCATTTCGAGCTTTAATATCAAGTTTGTAAAGTGAAATTTGAAAATAGTTGTATCAAAAAAAGAAAATATCAATAGAAACATCATTTTAAATTTTCTTTGATTTTTTAAATCAATTTTCTACAATTTCCGACATATCAAACTCAAAGTGAACATAAATATGTTTGCATTCGAATTTTCCAATGAGAAAAAAAATAAAACATTAAAACTCAATGGATCGAAAATGGATTTGCCTTTGCTAAAAACTTGTGTCATGCTCTAAGATGGTTATATCTTTAAAATAAGAGCAACCGAGCTCTGATACCAATTGTAGGATCACTTGACACCAAGAAGGGGGGGGGTGATTTTGTGTAATAAAAATTTAAACAGATTTCACAAAAATAAACGTGAAAGCTCAAAATTGATTTATCGCAAAGCTCAAATTCAAAATTTCTTAATCAAGAACAAGCACAACAATGATATAAGTGAGAATGCAAGATAAAAAAAAGCCCTTGATCAAGAAACAAGTGCAACAATGATATAAGTGAGAATGCAAGATAATAAGTAGAACAAGAAAGAGAGAAATGCAAACTCAAGACACAAGAGTTGTTGACGAGGTTCGGCGTCAACTTGGTCTACGTCCCCGTTCCGACTTCTCGACCTCGAGACTGTCGAAGATCCACTAGCATCTCCTTTTCAATAGGAAAGGAAATCTTTTACACCACACCACCTTTTGTTCGCTTCGAGAGGTAAGGCACACCTCTCTTCTCACAATTTCACATTTTTCTTCGCTCAAGATGAAGAAATAATGTGCTCTCTTATAATCTCACATTTATCTAACAATGAAGCTAAGTCTATCACAGGAATACAAATAATGTGCTATATTATAATCTCTCTTTTATAATTTCATATTCAAAAATATGTGAGAAAAGAGAGGATTCAACAATTTAAAAAAGCTTCAAGATTTGATTTCCCTTTGATACTTGTGTCTTCCTTGAAGCCTCTACTCATTCTAACCCTTTGAAAGCTATTTTATAAGTGTCTTGTGTCAATATGACCGTTGCTTCATCCTGGGCAAAAAACTAGTCGTTGTAATTTTTTTTCAAATATACTCCACTATTTTGGCCATAACTCTTCGCACAGATGTCCAAATGAGTTTTGATTATATGAAAAGCTAACAAGATTATCTACAACTTTTGTATTCATGTCTCGACCCAAATCTGATTGAAAGAAGGTCAAATATCTCATTGAAGTTCGAACAATATTTTTTCAAGCTAAGATCGATCGACCGATCTTTATGTTGGGTTCAACTTACCTTCACTGTTTTAGTCATAACTCTTTGCACAGATATCCGATTGATGTGATTCTTATTTTTTTTTGGAAATATAAGAAAATTATCTACATTTAATCAATTTGTTGCTCAATCTAAATAGATGGAAGAAGGTCAAGTATGAATGTAAAGTTTAGTGCATATAATTTTACCTTGAAGTTAATAGACCTTCACTCTTTTATATATAACTTTTTATGTGGATCTCGAAATGACATGATTCTTGAACATGTAGAATACTAACAAAATTAGATATAATTAATATATTCATGTCTTAACCCAGATCAAAAGAGAACATAGACAAATATTAAGTTGAACTTTAATGCATATAATTTAACTTTAAAACTTTCATACACTTGTCCCATTTTAATATCCACATATATCTTTTACAATGTTTTCATCATCAAAAGAATATAAATATCACAGCAAGTCATAAAGTCATTTTTTTAACAATCTCCCCCTTAAGTCATAAAATCACACATTTGCATCTAATATTAAAAGTGCTAAGTAAAGATATAAACTTTAATATTTGGCATGTCAATGAATTTCTCCAAACTTTCTGCTCCCTCTTATATTTTAGATGCACATGTTAAGTACAATATAAGATTTCTTTNAAGTGCTAAGTAAAGATATAAACTTTAATATTTGGCATGTCAATGAATTTCTCCAAACTTTCTGCTCCCTCTTATATTTTAGATGCACATGTTAAGTACAATATAAGATTTCTTTTCATATTTTATCATACACTTAAACTTTCTGCTCCCTCTTATATTTTAGATGCACATGTTAAGTACAATATAAGATTTCTTTACATATTTTATCATACACTTATCTCTCCCGCTTTGTCACATAAAAAAGATGGTATCTATTTAAAACAACAAAGATGTACTTATGCATATCAAATTTAAAAGAATCTTCATTTTTTGCACATAGAAGAATTTTCAGAGATAATAGAGATAAGCAAAGTCATTTTTCGATGACATTTATTTTCTTTATATATATCACTTGTTGTAACAACGATAATATATCAATTGTTTGATTAAAAGTAGTGTCACAAAAAGGATATTATCAACTTGAAAGGATTTAGAGTAATGAGAAAAGGGATGAAATTCTTATCGTAACATGCTCTCCTTACAATTTAAATATTCACACTAAGCTCAACTATAAGACGCATTTTATATGGAGTTATACACACTTAAATGCATATCATAAAGATTTTCTATAGAAGCAACTTTTTCACGTGGCTAACTACATATAATATGAGATCAACTTAATTACTTATTTCCTTCTTTGATAAGCATATAATAATGACTTATCAAAGAAGGAAATAAGTAATTAAACATAATGACTTTGATAAGCATATAATAATGACTTTTTCATGGGTCATATTCCTCTTATTTTCTTCTTTTTGTCATTTCAAAAAGATTTCGAGTTAAACGTAATAAGAGACAAAATTACTCCCTCTTAATTTATGCAAGGTTTTCAACTTATGATAGGTAAGTAATTCAAATCCATAAGTCATAAGAATTTATGATATAAAATTCAGCGATATATGAATATGCATAAAACCTATCAACTTTTCTACTTTTAAGTTCATATCATCTATTTTTATATCTCTTCACAAGTTCTCCTCCTTTGATTTTGCTCTCCACGACTCATGCATGATTCTTGATGATTGAATATAAGTGTTTAACACTTATGGGCAAAACATAAAACTCAAAGATTTCATATAACCAATTTTTTGCATAAATCCTTGAGACAACAATGTCATAATATTTTAATATTAAACTCAAATATTTTATTGCAAGATATGTAAGAAATTTTGACTATGATAATAATATATCAAATAACAAGTCAAGTAGTTTATGTGTCAAGTAAATAATTATAATCCATAACAAAAATGTCTCTTCCTAACTGCATGCATGAGTGTAGCATATGACAATCATAATAACCATTATACATTGACTCACACCAATATGACTGAAAAGATGTAAGTAAAGTTTATCAAGAATCATAAGGTGCATGCACACTCAATTTTCTTATAATGTAGCAACTTAAAAACATATCGATCCATACACTCAAGGATCATATGATAGTGCAAAAGTTCATAAATAAAGTATATTCATGTGTTTATCATTATGTCCAAAAGTATACTTAAGAAATATCTTATAATGAGAAGCAGTTAAAAATATTTTTTATTCCTAACGTCATGAGAGCATAAACAATATATTGACATTTCAAAATTAATGATAAAAAAATAGTTCAACTTATAAATAAATCACTCATAGAGTCATCATATTAATATGACAATCAAATAAGATCATAATGTCAAGATATTAGCCTAAAATATTGAACAAATATACTTATAGGCTGATTAGAATAATCAAATGTCATCATATTAATTTGCATAAATAAATCATATAAGAATTGTATGAGCTTGATTTTTGTTTATTCAATAAATTTATTCAACTAACAATGCATAATGATTTTCAAATAATTATAATAGGCAAAATGGTCTTAGCATGTATGATCATGCATCTAAACAAGTTTTAATAATAGCTTAGCATGTATGATCATGCCACAAACAATTAATTAAGTTCATATTCCTTTGTCTTGCCATAAAGATACTCTTGCATTCATAGGCATAATATTAATGGCAAGGACGAGAATAGAATTATATTTTTTTTTTCATGACAAGTGGAGCAAGTGAATGATCATGTATCTAATTATCAATTTATCACATTACAAGTCAAAGAAAGTTAGAGTATCAATTTCACAATATGAGTTATCCTTAAATTTTATTTTTAATCTTCAAAATAATTTCAAAATTTATATATTTCAAACATATTTATACTTTTGCATAATAGACTTTTTCAAAAGAAAGAAGCAAGTAACATACAAAAGTTTAGACTTTCTACATTTAAAGCACAATATAATGCATTTTGAGCTTTAAAATTAAGTTTGACAAGTGAAATTTGAAGATCATTGTATTAAAAAAATTAACAGAAACACCATTTAAAATTTTCTTTGATTTTTCAAATTCATTTTCTAAATTTCCCACAAATCAAAGTCAAGTGAACATAAATATGTTTTGCATTCAAATTTTCCAATGAGAAACAAATTGAATCATTAAAACTCGTTGGGTCAAAAATGGATTGATCTTCGTTAAAATCTTGTGACATGCTCTAAGATGGTTATATCTTTAAAATAAGAGCAACCGATATCAATTGTAGGATCACTTGGCACCAAGAAGGAGGGGTGAATAGGTGTAACAAAACATTAAATCGATTTCATAAAAATAAACGCGGAAGCTCAAAATCGATTTACCGCAAAGCTCAAATCCAAAAGCCCTTAATCAAGAACAAGTGCAACAATGATATAAGTGAGAATGCAAGATACAAAAGCCCTCAATCAAAAATAAGTGCAACTAAGATATAAGTGAGAATGCAAGATAATAAGTAAAATAAGTAAGAGAGAAATGCAAACTCAAGACACAAGAGTTGTTGACGAGGTTCGGCCTCAATTTGGCCTATGTCCCCACTATGACCTCTCGATCTCGAGACTGTCGGAGATTCACTAGCACCTCCTTTTCAATAGGAAAGGAAACATTTTACACCACATCGTCTTTTGTCCGCTTCGAGAGGTAAGGCACACATCTTTAATCACAATTTTACACTTTTCTTCGCTCAAGAGGCTATGTGTAAACCTCTCTAACAATGGAGCTAAATATATCACAAGAATACAAATAATATGCTCTCTTAGAATCTCTCATTTATAATTTCACATTTAAGAATATGAGAGAAAAAAGAAGATTCAAGAATTTAGCTCAAAAAACTTCAAGATTTGTATTTCCCTTTGATACATGTGTCTTCCTCGAAGCCTCTACGCATTCTAACCCTTTTGGAAGCCCTTTTATAAGTTTGTTGTGCCAATATAACCATTACTTTCTTCTTGGACAAAAAACTAGCCGTTGTATTTTTTTTTCAAATATACTCCTTCACTATTTTGGACATAACTCTTTGCACCGATGTCCAAGTGAATTGATTTTTGATTATGTGGAAATCTAACAAAATTATCTATAACTTGTGTATTCATGGCTCAATCTAGATCTGATGGAAAAAAGGTCTAATATTTTGTTGAAGTTTGAATAATATATTTTCAAGCTAAGGTCGATCGACCAATCTTTATTTTGGGTTGAACTGACCTTCACTATTTTATTCATAACTCTTTGCACAGATATTCGATTGATGTGATTCTTATTTCTTTGGAAAGATAAACAAATTGTCTACATTTTATCTATTCATTGCTCAACCTAAATCATATGGAAAGAAGGTCAAATATGAATGTAAAATTTTGTGCATATAATTTTACCTTGAACTTAACCGACCTTCATTGTTTTATATATAACTTTTAATATAGATCTCTAAATGACACAATTCTTGAACATATAGAAAGATAATAGAATTAGCTAAAATTAATATATTCATGACTTAGATCAAAAGAGAACATAGACAAATATTAAGTTGAATTTTAGTGCATATAATTTGACTTTAAAACTTTCACACACTTATCCTATTTTACTATGAACATATATCTTTTACAATATTTTCATAAGGTTTTCATCATCAAAAGAATATTAATATGACACCAAGTCATAAAGTCATTTTTTTAACATAAGCAACAATAGTGCTTCATCATTCATTCTAAGTAATGGGTCTATATAGAAAATTTCTTGGCCACAACTTTTATTTTCTTCTAGCCATTAACTTGTCATGAACTTCTAGTCATATTTAGGGTCATGTACAGTTAAAGCCCTAATGAAGGTTAACTTCCATCAATTGTTATTTTCATAGTGATCGATCAATCACTAGTAGAAGAATAAGTGAATTTGATTGCATCACATAATAGCTACATGGATCAGCATTGAAGAGTTCGTAAGACAAACAAACTTGACATGTTTAAAATTGCAAAACACAATATGTTTCTTAAGAAGTCATAAAACAGGGATCTTTGCTTAGAGAATTAAAGCAATGCATGTGCTGGGTTTTACTAAAGGTAAAGTATTGTTCTGCTGTTAAAAAAATAAGTGATTGTATTGGTCTAAGTTTTTTTTTTCTCTTGGAGTTTCTGCTACTAGATACGTTCTCTAGAAAACTAAGATTGAAGCAATGCATGTGATGATACTATTAAAGCAATGCAGATGATGTAACCAACCTTCAACATAGAAACTAAGATTGATACAAGATAAAAAAAACATTCAACAAGTCAAAACAAAAAAAAAACATCAAGAAAAACCGATTAGTAATACAAGAGGGATGAAGGAGAAGAAGTACACACAATAGAGAGAAGAGGCTATTGTTCAGGCAATTAGAGAAGTTTGAGGCCTCGGTTAGTTGAAGAGTTCATAGGAAATTGTCGCAAATAGAAAAAAATCAGATACCCTAGGATTGATGGAGGAGTTCGTTCCCATAGTTGAAGGAGACACTTTGAATTCTTATGAGTCCCAAATTTCTAAGTCTTCTTTGGCCGCCATTAAAGGAAACCAAATAAACGAAGGATGGAACTAGGTATTTCATCGCACGGTCAGGATATTTTTTGTAAATCTAATGATGTAGCTTATTTGTATTAATTTGGTGTACTAAATTTTATTAGAGGGATATTTTTTTAATCTACCGCCCAAGGTAATAAGGAAATAATTAAGTGTGGCAGATATGGTCATAATTTATATCGGGTCATTATTGTTATTGGTGGTTAATTTTTTGCTCACCCGCCAACTAATTGATTATTAATGATCTTTTTTTTATACTTATGGCCTAAATGGTGGTCGTAATTGGCATTGATTACTTATAATTTATTGGAGGAAGATTTTTTATAACAATTTTGTGTACAAATATATTTTTATGCAATAGTATGGTGATATGGAATTTCTTAGCAGTATATTTTTTTACTTAACTTGATAATTAATTAATTTTTAATGGTTCAATCTGTTGACAATTAGTGATCATATATTTTATCTTTGATTCAAAAGTTCTTTAATGATGAGATAAATCATGGTAATTTATAGCTTTTTAGTGACACTTTAAATTGCAAGTCATTATTAATTGTTTTTAATGATCAGACTTTAATTTTTAGAAATAATTACTTTTGCTCGTCATTGTTGATGCCTTCAATAATGATGACATTTAATTATGGTCATTATAGAACTATATTAATGACCATTTTTATGGTTGATTGTTAATAGTGACTTTTCTTGTAGTGGTTTATTGATAACCATTTTATAAGGGTTTGGACTATTCCTATAACGCACAAAGATCAGGTGTTAACAGAGTTCAAGAAATTTCATACCAAAGTTGAGAAAGAAACTAATAGAAAAGTCAAAGACAATGAACGACGAATACAGAGGTCCTTTTGAAAAATACTGAAATACATTTGACATCTAGCTTAAGATAGTTTCTAAGACTCCTCAGTAAAATGAAATGACTAAGAGAATGAACGAAAAAATTAAGGAACGTGTGAGATATATGCTTATACATGCTAAGTTATCGAAGAGTTTTTGGGGTGAAGCATTGATGACTACGATTGATCTAATCAACCATTCACCATCAATGCTTCTGGATGATGGTATGACTTTGAAAATTTGGACAAGAAAAAATGTTTCATACAAACATCTTAAAGTATTTTGTTGCAGAGCCTTTGTTCACAACCCTAAAGATAGGAAATCGAAACTTGACAGTAAGACAAAAGAGTATATCTTCCTCGTGTATGAAGATAGAGAGTTTGGCTACAGATTATCCTATTGAAAGAAAAGTTATCATGAGCAAAGATATAATGTTCTTGAAACACCAAACAAATGAAGATCTATCAAAAGATAAAGAGTCAACATTCTTCAAAGATTATCTAGTTGAGTCGAGTTTAATTGAAGCAACAATAGAATATGACACTATTTCAGAAGCTTATGACAATAATAGTGATACTAATTAAGATTATTCAAATTCACCTTATAATAGTAAAGTTATGATGATGTCAAGCAACCTATTGAGCATGATGCACCAAGCCAAAACCTCAATTGAGAAGGTCGATAAGAGAAACACAAGAATTAAAGTGGTATTCCTCAACTAAATATGTGTTATTAATTGAAGGGGGAGAGAACTAAAATGCTATGAAGAAGTCACATGAGTAGAAAATTATTGGATAAAATTCATGCAAGAGGAGATGCAATCTCTACATGAGAACAACATTTACAAATTGGTGAAGCTAGGCAAAAGAGCACTAAAAACAAATGGATATTTTGATTGAAAAATGAAGAAAACAATCCACATTAAAGATACAAGGCATGATTAGTTGTCAAGAGATTCAATCAAAATAAAGAAGCGAACTTTGATGATATATTCTCACCAGTGGTTAAAATGTTATATATTCGTGTAGCTCTTGGATTAGCTGGTAGCAAGAACTTAGAAGTTGAGCACCTTGAAGTTAAGACAACTTTTTTTTTCATGGTGATTTGAAAGAAGGAATTACATGAAGTAGCCAAAAAGGTTACAAATGAAAGCAAGGAACATCTGATATGTAAATTATAATATATGAATTTAAGAAGGAACCTCATTAATGGTATAAGAAGGTTGAGTCATTCATGACGCAACAAGGATACAATAAGACAAACACAAATCATTATATCTTCTTGAAATATTTTCAAATTATGATTTAATTATTCTTGTAACACCGAGATAGCGGAAGCGGGAAATAAAAAAAAAATCATAATACAAGGAAACATATGTATATATATATATATGCATAATTTTCATGAGCAAAGGCTCGTATGTAGGGCCAAAATAAATATATAAATCATGATAATAAAATGCTTAAATTTTAACATGAAGCATATAACTCATATGACATAATTATAATCAACTAGTTCACTATTCTCATAATCATGTTTGTAATATTTAAAAAATCATATTATATAAACAAGTTCTTCTCGACTTAACAATTCATAGACATTTTATTCTATACTACTTAGCATTTAATGGTTATGTAGTCTTTCTATCATATAACATTGAAACATATCATATAATATCTCAAAACAAATCATATAACAATTGAAATAAATAATATAATGTCATAACATATCATATTATTCCTTCACCCCACATAGCACATTGAGGCACATCATATA
>LTAE01014031.1:0-11859 GCA_001647135.1 Pontederia paniculata | reverse complement strand
CCACGAGAGTGGGGGCTTACTGATCAGGTTACCGCTGCGAGAGCAGGGTGATGCTCTGACCTGAGAAACTCTCTGACTGAACCTTTAGGTTCCACTTGGAAAAGATGTCAGTGCATGCTAAGAGGCGGTACCCCTCTGGAACTTGGGTGTCAAGATTTATAATCTTTTATCGAGATTTAAGATGGTGAGCTCTCCTCCCAGAGGGAGAGTGTGACTATGGCCATATTACATTTGGTCAAGCCTTAAGCCTCCACCGCGAGAGCGGGAAAGTGAAAGGTAGAGCAATGACCGCGAGAGCGCGGTTAACCCATGGTGTAAGGGCCTAGGCGACTTCATATATTTTCACGTCAAAGAGCAGATGGGTGTGATTCAAAGGTGAATTCAGGGTTTTGGTGTCCTCCCATTATTAGAACTATCTTTCTTTTAAATTCTGCAATTTCTATTTCAAAAACCCAAAAATATTTTTTCTGTTTTCATTTGATTACCCCTCACCTATTCCGGTTAGGGCTTGAACCTCTAAGTGTCAAACCCCCAACCGCAATAACTTTTCTGAGGAAAAGTGGAATAAAAGCGTGAAAATGAAGTTTCCCTGTGGATCGATACCTGAAGTACTCGATGATTGCTGTATACTTGAGGTGATAGGAGTGTGCTAGGTTTACAAATATTAACATTTGAAGTGAAGACAATCTTTCAAAGAAGATTGACTCTGGTTTACGCCCTAACCTATGGTGATTTTATATTCTACCCCACACTTCGCATCAGATATGATATCCAAAGTAATGATATGATACCTCTAATTAGTTAGTGATATGATATGTGCATTATGCATACATGATTGCCCAAGTGTATGAAATATTAGATATACTATAGGCATTTAATATGATGATGATACATATTTCAGTTTATCCTAAGGTACAATACATATGGTATGATATGATATATGTTTATATTATTTTTTGAGAAATGAGTAGGTTTTTCGACTTACTTATGGTTTGCTCGTAATGTGATTTTCATTATTTTTCGAATTAGTAAACCAACGTTGGTTGATGCTTGTTGATCTTCTTAAGGATTTGAAGCACTTTTAGATAAGCTATAAATGATACTTGTCTCTTCTTTGGTCATTTTGTGAGGATGTATGACTCCTCATAATGTCTAGCTTTTTGTACAAGGATGTTTAATGTTAAGAAGAATCTCATACAATTATAAGTATGAAATATGGTGTACTTGCTCTAAGATAAATATAAACTACTTGTATGTTATGGTTACTTCTTCAATAATATCAATTAAATTATAGCACATTTTCACGATATTATATTTGATTAACCATAATAGATCGCAACTTACGAATCAAATCAATGTTTAATAAAAACCATGGTTGTGATGTTATAAGTATAACCTTAACCTTTCAATATATGTGGCATCAAAACATAAGATAGTGGAGCATAAAGTTTATGTTACAACATTTGCAAGAAGTATCATGCAAGTGATGCCAACATATACAATGTAGACTGTGAAATTTTCGATTTATGAGTGCAATAAGAAACTTTGTGGAGTTTAGAAAATATAGAAAAAAGTGATTCCCCCTCCCTAATAGATGGTGTTGTTGATGCCTGCTAGCAGTTGCACTAGGCGTATCAAGTAATAGTTCAATAATGAGTTGAGTATCGATTCCACGAGGCCTAATATTAACTCTATCTATCTAATCCCAAAAAATAATGAGAGAAAACAAGTTTGTGATAAAAATAAATTTTTAATAAAAATTAAAAAAAAGGAAAGAGAAGAAAGAAGATTGATAACAAGAGCCCACTCGATTAGGATGGTGTAAGATGATTAAGAAAAAATCAGTTAAACCCAGGTGCAATGAATGTCTAGTTTGACTCAATTCTTATGAGAATTAGAATCTACTTAGAATCTGATGTCCTCTCTAGGATGCACCAACTACCTAAAATTTAAGAGACTCTATTGTTCCTCTCAGGGATGTCAGTCTAATCTATTAGAGATTTGAGATGCATTAAGATACATTTCCTAAACTATGAATTGTTCGTTTTCAAGATGTCAATCCCACATACCTCACACCTAAGGTATTCCTGACCAGGATGCTAGCAATGTTTCAAATTCTCAAATATGCATAAAAGAGAAACAAGGATGACATGCATACACATAAGAAATTTAGGACTAAAATTAATTCAACACGGGTTCAAAGGTTTCTCCCTTATAATAGAATTTCTCCAAAAAAAATAGACTAAATGAATTACACGGAGTTCAACCAAAAGTTGAGAAGAGAACATTACAAACTATGGATCTATAACTTCACTTGATGATCATTTTCTCAAATATATGGGCAAAAAGTGTTCTCCTTCTCTTGGAGCTAGGCTGGCTCCAGGCTCGTTGTCTTCTCAAAAATTCTCTTCAAAATCTTTCTTAAATATTTTCTAGTAAATGATAGCTTCCCCAATTCAAATCTTTTGAGCATATTTATAGATTTGAAGAGACCTAGAATAACAAACTTCATTTTGGAGAAGATTAGGCTTAATTTGGGATAAAAATAGTTTTAAAAAATAATAAATTTAATTTCCCTACAATTTGTCATAGCCCGTGACAAAAATGTCACGGTCATGACTGAATAGTGTTGAAACTTCATGACCCGTGACTCGATAGTCATGAAGTGTTTTTTATTTTTCCATCGCGTCACGGCCCGTGAATGAGCATTCACGGCTGTGATCGTATACATGTGCCCCTTTACTTTGGACGCGTTCACGATCATGAATATGGTTTATCGGCCCGTGAAAATTCATTACTACATGCACAATCATGAATTTGCTGACACGACTGAACTAACCTTCTTTTCACGAACATGAATTGACTATCACTGTCATGACTTTCTAACTTTTATGATATTTTAGTTGTTTGGCCTCCGATTTCAGCCCATAAAATTAAGGTCTTCCTTCATCGCACTACCAAGTACCTTGGATATAAAAAAGTACGACTGTAAATTTTTACTCCAAAAACTAAAATGAAGGATAATATGATATATGATAATGAAATGCATGAAAATGAGATTGAAAATGCTATGAAAAATATGACTAATTTAGCACGCATCTGTTGTTTCATGTTCACTCTATGTTTGGTTGCGAAAGAACGAATCAAACACTGCTATCACATCGAGACATCAAGGGGAATGTGTTTTTAGAGTCGTAGCATGGAATCTATTAGTTATGGAAAAATTAGGAACTCCAGGACCCCAATTTTAGGAGGCTACCAAATGGATGACATGCATATAATCTTCAAAATTGTCATGGAGGTATAAAAGTCCAACATGTCATCCATAATGACTAGAAGAGTGATGAAGTAGTTGAGACGGATGATGTGTAGTAAATTAGTCATGTTTTTTTTTGTCATATTTATTGCATTTTCCATGCATTCTGTTATCATATGCATTAGTTTATCTCTTGTTTTACTTCTTTTTTATTTTTTTTATGAGTAAGAGTATACATAACTGGTATATTTATGTATGTAGAGTATTCAATGGCATGAAGGAAGGAGCCCATCAAAATTTTGGCCAATTTCGGAGTTAAATAATATAAAAAATAAAAAATTTCAGCTTTGGTCACGGTCATGATAGGCTTGTCACGGGCCGTGACATCACCCTAGGGAGAAACAACTGTTCGGTCACGACCGTGACATTTTTGTCATAGGTCGTGATATTATGGAGTTTTTGGAGCTTCGATCATGGTCGTGATTCCCAGATCACGAGCTGTGATGTATTGAGGAGAATTTCAAGTATTCACTTCTGGTCGTGATTCTCATATCACGGGCCATGACAACATGGCAGAAGAAGACATTGTTCGATCATGGCTGTGATAATTTTGTCATGGGTTATGACGCGTATGCGACTAACATATATTGCTCGGTCATGATAGTAAAATAATTGTCACAGGTCGTGACGACATTTGCACCCAGATCCATTGTTCGGTCATGGTTGTGACATATTTGACACGGGCCATGACAATCTTCGTCATGCGTGATTCTGGGCGATTTTGAGGTCGTTTTGGGTCTTTTCCGATGGTTGTGATTTATTTTGAAGCCAGATCTTCCTCTGGACGAATTTCATCAAGCCGAGGACTCTTCTAACCTATAAAAAAACCCTCAAAACCTTCATTGTGGAGATGCTTCAAGCCCAGGAGAGCCTATAGAAGGAGAAGATGAAGTGCTGGAGAAATATGGAGGCGATCGTCGGTTAAAGGTGTAAAAATTCTGTAATATTATTTCGTTATTGTATTCTTTCTTCTCCTATGTTTACAAGAAGATGAACTCCCATGCATTTTTATAGACTTTCTTTTGGAGATTTTTATTGTAAAAGGGGAAAACCTGGAAAGCCCTAGTCTTTATTTAAAGTTCAATTTTGATCCAATTTTTCTTGTGTAAGCCTTGTATATTTAATGTTTTTGATGAGTTCTTGTGACGTTGTGATCGATTAGCATCCGGGAGAGGAATGACATGGTCATGATTTTCATTTAATTTCTGATATTGATTTTTGAATTATTTTAGTCAAGCATTGCATACCACATCTAGTAGCCTTGGAGAGGAATACAAGATGTGAAGTCTAAGAGATTGGTATCCTACAGAGCAATGACCCATAGTTTAGGGATTACAACTTAAAGCATCTCAAACCCTAATAGGCAAGATTGGCATAATGGATAAGAACAATAGAGTCTACTAGATTTGGGATAGTTGGTGCATCTTGGAGATGACATCAAATCTTAGATGAACCCTAATCCTCTTGGTAATTGGAAGAAATAGATTTTTATTAATTAAACATGATTATTCCTTGATTATCCATCTTGATCAGTGCTTGTTGACATTCTCACACTTATTGATCATATCATTATCATCTATTTTTATTTTAAATTTCTTTTAAACACACTTTATCCCGACCAATGTACCCCTATCATTAGGTGAGTGGATTAACTTAGGATAGATAAATTCCTCGTGGGAACGATATTCTACTCATCATTTCTATTACTTGATACGACCAATGCACTTGCTACCGATTTTATTTGCATAATTAGCATGCATCTAGTTTTTAGCATTTTTGCTGGGGAATTTTGTTTTCATCCTATTTTGATTTTATTAGACTATTTGAGAGTATTTATTTTTCTTGTTAAAAATCTACATAAACCCTTGTGATTTTTCAGGCAATTCTCAAGCACAAAGAGGCATGCATTCTGGAAAGAAAGCTTAGAGCAACTCGATCCCGAGTTGCACAATCGGGAGCCAAGTTACTATTTGATCCAGAGATTGAGAGAACAACCCACAGTCAAGAAGAACTGCTAAGATGGCTGACGAACAAGGAAGACTTGTTGCACCACCTACTGAACAAACCATGAGGGACTGTGTCCTCCAAGTACAAGAATTTTGAGTCTAGTATGGTCCTTCCAGCGATTACATCAAACAATTTTGAGATCTACTCTTCTATTGTGAGGATGGTCCAAGCAAATCATTTTGGGGGAAGCACTGAATGAAAATCCATGCAGACACCTGGACAATTTCATCAAAATTTGCAACACCTTCAAGTGAAACCATACTTCTGAAGACATAGTGAAGCAGAGCGTCAACATAGTTGAGCACTTTACTGACTGGAACTGATGCGATGCATCAAATGCACAATATTAGGTCTTTTAGAGTTGTATTTAACACTGTCTTCATGTCTTCTTTTGAGCTTAAGCTTTCATTTTGTGCCAATTTCCTATTTTATAACGAGCACCCTATCACGATCAATTTATGTAATTTCATACATTTAGAACCAAATGATGTTGCTTTATGACTTATTTCAGGAACTTCGAAGAAGAAGGAGTTGTCACACCCTCGCATGAAGAAGCATTACAATCATGCATGTCGCATGACAATCTAATGTGTTGTGAAGAGTTTTGGTTATTTTGTGGTTGGATATGAACTGACCTTCGGTTCAACCTTCTTTCTTGTCTAGATTCTATCTCGTCGGACGACGCGTCCTTGACCGGAGGCATCCGGTGAATTGAGTGGTCGTGACTTTCTTTTTCCCGTTGAGTGCGATTGGGTCACTGTCATTGGGTGATTCATAGCCTTGCTTCTGCGAGGAATCGGTCTTACTATTTTCTATGCCTAGAGGGTTTGGATGACTGACCATCACATCTCGTTCACACAGTCTAGTGGTGCGCTCCCTTACAGGTTCTACAGACTTGTGATGTAGGGTTGTATGCCGAAAGAACCTCAACCCAGTAGCAGCTAGTAGACTCATCTAGACTAGGTTCCGAGATTCCTTTGTGTTCTTCATCGCGTGACTGCGGGGAGATCATGACTGATATCCCTTGAAAATAAATTCATGATTTCTCTCTTCGTCGAAATCTAATTTAGTATACAAATCATGCATGTCAATGATAAGCCAATCCAACATCCCTGAAATCTGCTAATTATAGAGTTTCCTCACATCCCTGTTGTATCCCTAATTTACATAGTAGTGATTGGTTTAGTTCCCATTTATCATAGTTTATTTCTTGTCATCTGAAAACCCTAAAAATTAGTTAATATGCATTTCAATTTCTTTTAGATGATTGTTGTCATTTTCATTAGGTGAAGATTAGTTTTGAGTGATTTGTTCCTGAACATTGCTTTTGCCTTCCTGTGGAGTCGATACCCTAAGTACTACACATGATTAACTGTATACTTGCAGCATTTGTAGTGTTGTTCTAGAATTTTTAAAACTGATTGTCTATTATCATCACAACTCTGTTGATAAACTATACATGAACCTAATTCTGATTTAGCTCTAGACAACACTCCTGCACATCAAGTTTTTGGCGCCGATGCCAGGGAGGCAATAGTCAATATTTAGGGAAAAATCACTTAGGTAGGTTAATTTCATTATTTCCATTGTTTATATCATCGCTAGTTTAGTCTAACTTGTGAATATTTTTTGTTTCATTGCTTTCTTCTTTGTTTTTGCTGTGCTACTAATCTTGATACAATGCATGCCAAATCTGGATCTCCTGATGAAGATTTTTATTATTCTTAATCGAAAAGCGAATTCAGGAAGGAAGGAAACAACAAAGAAGTAACAAGACAAAAGCATTGCTGATTTCCAAACAACAATACAAGTTTTCTGATTTATCTATTTTTGAAGTATCATCTGCAAAAAAATTGGATTTTGTATCATCTACACCAATTGATTTAAACTTAGAAGTTAAAATTGAAGCACCAGATCTTGAAATTTATGTCTGCAAATCAGTTCTGATACTCAAGAAACACCAAATACTCAAGACATTTAATTGAATATGGAAGCCTAATTTGCAGCACAAGGATCTAGATATTTGAGAGATTTTTATTCATCTAGTGTTATCAGATTTCAAGTTCCAAGGGTCACATCTATGAGAAGGGCAAATTATAAATTTCAACCTACATTAGTGACCATGATACAACAAGATCAATTTGGAGGAAAAACCATTGAAGACCCAACTCAGAATATGGAGATTTTCAAGCAAATTTGTGATGCTCTCCAATTCAGCAATACTCAACAAGAGGCTAATCTAAAATTCTCTTTTTCTCTAAAGGGAAAAGCCAAAGCATGGTGGAAAACTCTTAAATCAGAGGAGGTAAACTCTTGGGACACTCTTGTGCATAATTTTCTAACTGAATTTTTTCCACTTTGCAAGACTTCCTACATTAGAGATGAATAACCCTTTCAGAAACACCTACAATATTGGGTGGAGGAATCATCCTAACTTTGCATGGGGCCTAGGAAACAATTTTAACCTTCATCCACAGAATCCTCAACAACCACTCATTGAGTCAAGAAGTAACATGGAGAAATTTCTATCCAAATTTATTAGCACTATGGAGACAAAGGTGGCAAATCAAGATGCCTCAATCACAATCTGGAGGTGCAAATTAATCAACTAGTTAGTATTGTTGCAATAACTGTCCTAGATCTTGGTTAAGTAATGCAGGAAAGAACCCTCACGGGAGGCTAAGGCAATCTCTACAAGCAGTGGTAGCAACTTGAAGATCCAAAGTTTCCTGAAGAACATCCATCTGTAGAACCTGAAGTTCAACAGTAGGCTGAGGAGGGAATTGAAACCACCCCTAGAGGTTCAAAAAAATAAAGGGAAGAAAATTGCTGAGGTACAAATGAAGAAAGGTAGATCTTTGCCTTACCCCCAGAAATAAAGAAAAGAGCAATTGGATAAATAATTCTCCAAGTTTCTGGAGATTTTCAAGCAATTCATATAAATATCCACTTCTATGAAGCCCTGAGACAAATGCCAAGCTATGCTAAATTCATGAAAAAAAATTTGTCCAACAAAAGGAGGACTGAAGAAGCTGGAATATTAAAGTTAACACCACAGTGTTGTGAAACATGGAAAAGTGACCTGCCCCAGAGTATGAAGGATATTGGGAGCTCTACTATACCATACACCATAGGATATTTTCATTGTTCTAAGGCACTTTGTGACCTGGGGACAAGCATCAATCTCATGCCATATTCGGTGTTCCTAAAATTGGGGTATGGAGATATCAAGGAATCAAATATATTGTTGCAATTGGCAGACCAATCTATACAGAAGCTTAGAGGAATTGTTGAAGATATTCTGGTTAAGGTGGACAAGTTTGTATTTCCAGCTGACTTCATAGTCATGGATATGGATGGAAATCAAGAGGCTCCAATTATCCCGGGCAGACACTTTCTGGCCATAGGAAATACTATGATTGAAGTACAACAGGGCAAGTTGACCCTCAAGGACAGTAATGAAGACTTAAGCTTCAACATGGCCCATTTTCTGAAACAATCGGGTAGAGCTGTCACCATGCTTTGCCATTGATGTTTTTAAAGATTACCGCTCGGATGTGCTCGACGAAATCATAGCTAATGTTGCAAAAGAGCTAGATTCTGAAAATTCTAAGCTATATCTGGATGAAGAAGTCAAATTGAATCATAGCCAGAAGAAGAGAACAAAGACACTCCAACACTAAAGCTAAAGGACTTACCACCTCATCTCAAATATTCTTTTCTTGAAAATAAATCATAATCCTTTTATTGTCTCTTCTCATTTGTTAGATGAGATGGAAAAAAGGTTGATTAAAGTTTTGAGAAGACACAAGCAAGCAATTGCCTGGTCCATTTCAGATATCAAAGGGATTGCCACTCAATATGTATGCATAAGATATTGATAGAAGAGGATTGCAAATCCACTGCTCAATTCCAAAGAACGCTGAATCCAAAATTGAAGGAAGTGGTGAAAAAGGAAGTTCTCGAATCGCTGGATGCAAGTATAATTTACCCTATCTCTGACAACCCTTGGATTAGCCCAGTGCATGTAGTGCCAAAGAAGGGGGAAATGACAATAACAAAAAATGCAAATAATGAATTAGGACCTTAGAGGACTATGACTGGATGAAGGTCTGCATTGATTATAGAAAGTTAAAATGAGGCAACCCGTAAGGATCACTTTCCTCTCCCCTTCATTGATCAGATGTTGGAGCGAGTCTCAAGGCACAACCATTATTGCTTCCTGGATGGCTATTCAGGCTATAATCAAACTGCAGTAGCTCCTAAAGGTCAAGACAAAACCACTTTTATCTACCCATAATGAACATTCACCTATAGGAGAATGCCATTTGGATTTTGTAACGTGCCAACGACATTCAAACATTGTATGATGGTTATATTCTCTAACATGAATGAGTCAATCCTGGAGATATGTATGGATGATTTCACTTTATTTGGAGATGCTTTTGACAATTGTTTAGAAATTTTTGAAGCGGTTCTCGGAAGGTGTGAAGAAACCAATTTGGTGTTGAACTGAGAGAAATGCCACTTTATGGTGAAAGAGGCCATAGTGCTTGGACACAAGATCTCAGAGAAAGGCATATAGGTTGACAAGGCTAAGGTTGATGTCATTGCCAAGCTACCCAACCCACCACTATTAGGGGGATCACGAGTTTCCTGGTGCATGCTGGCTTTTACAGGCAATTCATAAAGGATTTTTCGAAAATAGCCAAGCCACTCACAAACCTTCTCTCGAAGTATGTGAAATTTGACTTTGATGCTGATTGTCTAGAAGCTTTCCTAAGGCTGAAGGACAAATTAAGTTCTGCCCCTATGGTGGTCGCACCTGACTAGAGTTTCCCCTTCGAGCTCATGTGTGATACAAGTGATGAAGCAATTGGGACTATTTTGGGACAACGACACAACAAGGTCTTTCATGTAAACTATTATGCGAGTCAGACTCTCACCCCAACTCAAATGAACTATGCCACCACTGAAATGGAATTTCTGGCAGTAATTTATGCCTTTGACAAGTTCAAATTCATACAAGAGTCTATTTATCGCATATATGCTTCAAGGGGCATCATGGCGAGGAGGGAACAAGAGAGAACTGCTTGCTTGGCCTACACTTTATAAATAGCTTCGGCACAAAATAAGAAACGATAGGACACCTGACCGAGTCGACTTGGTGCAGGAAAGCGGAATCCTACATCATTTGCTCAGAAGTCGCACTGATCATGCTGCCATTAGTCACCTGATGACCAAAAAGGATGCCAAGCCGAGATTGATAAGATCGATTCTTGTCTTACAAGAATTTGATGTAGAAATCAAGGACAAGGGTTCTAAAAATCTAATGGTTGGCCTTCTGTCCAGATTGCAGCGAGCACCTGAGGAAGATGAAGGCATCTGGGAGGAGTTTCTAGATGAGAATATCTTCAACATTAACAACATATGTAAGATCTCTGACTTTTCTCATTTTTCGTGGTTTGCATACTATTCTAACTTTATTGCATGAGGTTATTTGCCTAAAGGGATGACCAGTCAAAAAAAGAAGAAATTCTTCTCTGACTTGAGAAACTATATTTGGGAAAACACCCCTTTTTGTTTAGTGTGTGTGCAGATTAGGTTATTTGCTGATGTGTACCTAAGGAAGAATTCAATAAGATTTTGAGCCACTGTCATGATCAACCAGCCGAAGGGCATTTTGGACCAAATAGGAATGTGGATTTTATTGATATACATTGTTTAAGAATGCTCAAGAGTACTGTAAGTGATGTGATCAATGCCAACGGTCAGGAAATATTTTTCGTAGAAATGAAATGCCTCTCAATAATATCATATTATGTGAAATTTTTTATGTTTGGGGGATTGACTTGCTGGGACCTATCCCTAAGTCTTTCAAAACTGATGGAGGCTGAGGATCGGGCGACCGCAGGATTGGCAGATGACTGATGAAGTGTCAAAGGTCGTCCGAAGTCTGAGGAGACATAAGAGCGTCGACCAGGAAGTCTGACAGGAGAAGAAGTGGCCGTCCGAGGAATATGGCAAGGAGTCAGTGGACGTCCAGAGAATGTCTGGAGAAGACAATGGACGTCCAAAGTTTCAGGAGGAAATGAGAAAATGTTCGGATCTGTTAGAGAAAGCTTTGGCGAACGTCCGAGGATCTCACTGGGTAGTGAGTGGATGACCAAAGTACTGACAGAGGAGGAAGCGAACGTCCGAGGATCTCAGTGTGGAATGAGCGGACGCCCGGAGTTTTCACGGGAAGGAAAGGTGTGTAGGATCTGGAATGGCACCAAGAGGGGGGGTGAATTGGTATATTAAAAATCTTTAGTTCTTCTTCGTTTAATCTAGATGTGTTATGATTAGCGGAAGCAAACACGTATGAATATAAACACAAATAGAGAGAGAAGATTAAGAAGAACAAACACAAGAACAAACACAAAGTTTGTTATCGAGGTTCGGCCGAACTCCTGGCCTACGTCCCCGCTCCGATCTTCTCCACGAGATCTTCGGAGTTCACTATGTCCTTCTTCAAGGGCGAAGGCTCCCTACAA
>LTAE01014030.1:0-11859 GCA_001647135.1 Pontederia paniculata | reverse complement strand
AGCTCAACAAGTTCATCAGTATAGACTAAGTTCCCTTATAAATTTATGATCATCAAAACACTCGGGATCCTAGATTCAACAAGGCATACAATTTGCTTATGATGGAGAAGTACGGGGATAATGCAAACTCAATCTCTGACATCGACGAGGAGGTATGAAAAGAAGTTGCATGACTTACTAAGGAGGATCGACTTTGTGGGTTAGGAAGATTGAGTTTGCAACAAGCGAGTGCTACTTCTGTCGTTGGTCCTTCGTGTAGTTCAGCCGTCGAACCAGGCCTTGTGACTATGGCTGGTATGAAGGACCTTGTGGTGAAGGTGGTAGATAAGAGAGTTACGCCACTTTTGTTGGAGGTTCTCAGTTTGATTCGCGGTCGTTCTGCTCCTCGTGTTCCTTCGTCCGATGATTAGATTATGTTATGTTTGACTTAGTGTTAGAAACTTATGTTGTGATACTTTAAAACATGTGTTGTCGACTTAGTTTCTGTGATGAGTACTTAGAAACTTATGTTGTGTTACTTTTAATTTTATTACTTTTCTATGGAATCTTTATAATCTTGTGCATGAATGAGTATATTTGTTTGATATGATGGTACCATGTTGTATATAAGGATTTTTCTACAAATAGATGTAACATTCTAAGTTGTTTTGATAATTAGGGACAGAATAGGGAAAGCTTAATGACAGAATAACGACGGAATAATGATACAGTTTTCCATATACTACGATACTAAGAGTCAGAATAGTGACAGATCAGTGACAAGTTAGCGACAACCTTAGCGGCACGTTGGCGAAAGCTTAGCGATAATTTAGCGACAGTTAGCGACAGAATAGTGACAGAATAGAGACATTTTAGAGACCATTTTTTTAAAAAAATTAACGACGGGGTAACGATAGATTGGCGACATTGTATCTACGACTTAGCGACAGTTTTAGTGACAGAACTATCTGTCGCTAATAACGACCTAGTTTTTGTGATAGTTTGTTGTCGTCGTCGATTTGTCGCTAATAATTATAAGGACAAACTAGCGACAGATCTACGACAAAAATATATGTCGCTAATTGTTATAATTCTTGTAGTGTTTGTCACATGGATGATTCTTTGGACAAAAAAATATCCGACATTTTTTGGGTGATTATTTTAAAGTAAAAATAAATCCTAAGCTATGGCTAAAGGTTTATGTGCTTATATTATGTATACACTTATGCAATTTTCTTATATGATATATGTATGCACACTCTTTTCAATTCATCTTTGCTTGTCGCCTATTAAGAAAATATGTTTCGGTTTCATGTGACCCGACTTTCACCATCTATACCAGCTGCTATGCATCACCTCATAGGAACGATTTTTGTGCTCTAAGAATTAGAACATGTCATCACCTACATCCCTTTCCTCTAACGAGAACAACCACGAAATGAAAATGGGCGACATCGTCATATGCACGACATTAGTTTCCCTGGTGTATATCCGGGAGAGTACTCCCATGGCCGATCTATCATCCATACATTTTGGTCTAGGCCTCATCACATATGGCCCATGGAGGCACAACTTAGTCAGTTATTATCGCAATTCAAAGTTGATTCAGGTTGCTACTTCTCTAAAAGCATGGTTCTTGCCTCCTTCCTTGGAGCTCGTCATTTTGTTGGGTATCCCTTGTGTCGTATTGAAAGGCACCAAGAGGGGCGGTGAATTGATATATAAGAAAATCGAATTAATTTTGATAAATAGAAAAAACTTGTTTGATAAGCAATCAATAAAATGCAAACAATATAATCTAAAACTAGCGAAAGATGCAGAGTGTGCAAATTAAAAGTGAAGAAGATCATTTATTGATGAGGTTTGACCCAACATATTGTTCTATGTCTTTGTTTTGACTTTTCTAGCCTAATCTCGAAGATTCACTAATTCCACCCTTTGGATGATTATGTACACCTCAACTATATTTTCTTCGCTCAAGAGGTGCATAAGACTCACCTTTTATCACTAGTAGCTTTCAAAATACAAATGAATTTTAACCATCTTTTGTCTGCTCAAAAAGGTAATGCACATCTCTTATCACAAGGAGCTCCCACGATACAAATGAATGTTCTGTCATTTACACTGAAAAGCTCACAGAAAATAATATGAGAGAGAAAGAGATGGAAATGATTTGCAAAAAAGGCTTGTGCTTGCACAATTATGCTCAAGAGTGATTGCTTCTTATGTCTTCTTTTATATCATATCCTTTCATTCTAGATGTTTTATCTTCCATACTTAATCATCCTATAGAGATTTTTCAAATAAGTTGTCATTTTTATTTTTTGATATAGATTTGGTCAACCTAATATATAACTGAGTCTCTTCAATAAATCATTTCTCCAATTCGGCCGACCGATTCTCTGATTCAAAATTTTCAATCCTCTCGGCAAATAATTCGATCAGCCTTTTCTCTACTTCAGTTGATCGATTTAAACTTCAACTAGACTAATTTTTAGCTCATCATTTAGGTCAACTGATTCTCCAAATTGATCAACCGAATTGATTGTTATATTTATATTTTAAACTTTTTTGGGGCTTTATCATCCATCACTCATTCTAAAATGTTAGCACTCCATTAAGTTTGTAATCACCAAAATCATCGTAATTTATTTTGTTGGCCAATCATCTCCCCTTTTTTTAATGATGACAAACTCATGAATGATTAAAGAGATAATAATATGATGATTAAAAAATAATATAAATGATATGACAGTAAATTTCCTCGTCTTTAGTCAAAGCTACCTTAAATTTATGTGTGTTTACATATTAATATCATTGATTCTTAATGAAGTTCATAAATGAGTAAGAAACAAAGAATATTAGATATAAGCATAAGATATATAGTATTCTTAGTCATCCTAACTATTCTCCCTTTTTTGACATCATCAAAATGGCAATTCATGCTCGACAAATTTGAAACTGGCAAATGTTATCATGTGCAACCTTAAATGTTGGGCTAAGTTTCATTTGACCACCGACTACTAAAAGCATATCATATTGTCTAACATGTGCAAACAGGAGTATATCAAAATCAAAGGGTATGAATAAATTTTGAAGCAAGGAACTTGCATTTGGAACTCATGATCAATGATAAGGAGCTAAAGTTTAATATTTAATATGCAATTCACCTTTTTTTCTTTATGCTCGTTCTTACACATTGAATGAACATGTTAAGTAACAAAAAAGATATTCCAGAGTCAATATATGAATATACAAATGTCATACTCCCTTAGCAAATGAATAATGAGTAAACTCCCCCTATGTTCATGCATTGCATATTTAAAACTTTTGAGTTTTCTAATATTATGTAAGCATGAGATATATAATCATCAAATAACTTTTGGCATATTTGCATTAAAGGAGTAAATGATTTTGCCACAATAATGCATATTGAATGTCAAACAAATAATTCATATGAGTCAATAGTAATATTTAGAGTAAGATAGAAATATCAACCAATTTACAAATTCATAAAATGTGTGCACAACATATAGAATTTTGGCACATGCTTTAATAATTAATTTTGATAAATCAAACATTTTTTTAATGATAACAATTTAATGAATGTTACAAAGTGAACATTTCCCATATTGCATAGCATAACTATGTAAACAATACCAATAACAACACACACACATAACCCTCTTTTTTATTATTACTATTGAATGTTACCGTGTGTAGTTTCACTTTTAATGAATAAGCTGAGTGCATATGTCAATGTTTGAACATTTGCAATATCATTTTGTTTCTTCCCTTTGTTAATGAAGCAAACCTACAAAACAAATCACTTGATTTTTGGTATCCAAATTTATGTGGTACAATATTGTTAAAGATGGTTCTTTTTGGGATCCATATCTTTTCATGCCAATGTCTACTCTTTTTATAATATGTGTCTTTGAAAGTCACAATAATAAAAATGAATATGTCATTTAAATGAATGGTCATGTAATGCTTTGACACAAATGTTTTTTTATCTTCATATAAAATATAGTATATCCTAATTTGTTTTTGTTAGAAGATCTTCTTTGATTAAATAGCAACATATCAAACATCTTATACCATTAGAAAATATTTTAGGTTCATTTTTCAAATTATCTACTTCAATTTTTACGTAATTGATGTGCGTGATCTAGTGTGATATTCAAAATTGGGTTAACACAGCTTAAGAGTAGGGTTGTCACAATATAAATACAAGACTGCAAATCTCAATAGACGAGATCATGTTTTAAGAAAATCCTAGACAACACAACATATTCTGCAAATATACAGAACATCATGTGTAGTATAGGGTATTGAATCCACAAGGAGGCGAAAGCAATGTTCAAGAAATAACATCAGACACAAACCAAAAATAACAATATCGATGGTGTAGATCTAAACTAA
Source organism: Pontederia paniculata (assembly GCA_001647135.1). Classification (NCBI taxonomy): domain Eukaryota; kingdom Viridiplantae; phylum Streptophyta; class Magnoliopsida; order Commelinales; family Pontederiaceae; genus Pontederia; species Pontederia paniculata. Next base: position 7,455 of record LTAE01014030.1, on the reverse strand, counting down.
GAATAGAAATACATATTATCTAATTTTTAGGGGTTTTCAGTATGACTGCAAAGATAAAATAAGATAACTGTGAATCACGATACGCAGATAAGACAACAACAGAGGTGTGAAGGAACTCTAGAGCTAGCATATTTCGGAGATGGCGGATTGGATCAACGTTAACACATAAGGTTTAAAATACTAAATATGGTTTTGGTGAAGAGAGGAATCATGGATTCCTTTTCAAGAGATCTAAATTACTCTCCCCCTGCAGTCACGCGGTCAGGATTATGAAGAAGTCTCGGATCCTATCTAGGATAGTCGGGTGGTTGCTATCGAATTGAGGGTCTTTCGGCATATAGTTCATGCATCATAGGGCTGCAGACTTAGTGATGGAGCGCACCATACAACTGCGTGTACACGAATGGGATGGTCAGTCCTCCAACGCCCTAAACACTAAGGACATTAAGAAGGGTTTCCTTCTGGTTGCAATGGTGTGAAATCGCTGATGACTGTGACTCAAACACAGTTCATCAGATACAGAAATAATGTAATCTCCTGTCTTCACGAACGCCTCTGGTCAAGGATGTATCGTCTGATGAAGAACAGAAGTATCAAGAATGAAGATCGAATCGAGGCTCAATCGCATCCAATCTCAGAAAAATCAAAACTCTTCACTACAATCAATCCAAAAGTTGAGTTTATAGAATACGAAAACCACAAATAGTTCAAGCAAGTTCAGAAACCAAGATAAATCCAAATTCATCATCTCCTACTGCTAATCTTATTAGTTATATAACATGTTCATCTGATAAACGAGAAAGTAGTGTTCAGAAGTTCTCATTGTTTCTTGATGTTGATCGAAAGAAAGGCGTCGATGGCGTGCGTCGTCTTCTCCGGCGATGTCGTCCAGGTATGGTAGATGATCTCCTCCCGACGATGGTGGAATGCCTGGTGCATGATATGAAGATGGAATGACTCGCCTTTCGGAAGATGCCTTCTCTTGCCTTAACTAGTCCTTTTATACTGGTGGTTTCCATGTGACAGGTGTCCTTTTGTCCAACCCTGAATTTATTCCCTTCTAATTCATCTATTATGTACTGGCAATCATGAGCTGGCAGATTCATTTCCATTTTTGGCATCTTCTATCGTCAGGCGATTTCCTCATGAAAGGTTGTGATCCCGTATCGGCAGGAGTGTGAAGCTTTGTTTCCTGAGGTTCGTGAAATAGAAGGTCAAAGCTGCATCAAAACGTCCTAAATGTATAAAATGACAATGTTAAGCTCATAAAGGTGCATGCTTCATAAAAAAATTGAAGTCAGCAAACAAATGGGACTCGAGCTTCACAAAAAAGTGTAGAAACGGTATGAATCACAACTTAAAAGGACCTAAAACTATGCACTTGATGTGATACATCTAATATCTCCGGACTTGAACCTTTGCTTGTCCTCAAGCAATTGAATTAATATTAAGGTGCGACATTTTCAAATGCGAAGACCACAACATAGGTAACAAGCCATACTTTGAAAACCAAAATATTTTCAAGAGCACATTGTAAATGACTCAAACTAGATTGATAGAATTGCACCTAAGAATCACTGAAACTCTAGCTTAATGTAACATAAAGTCACAACCTCATAGTCTGTATGTCACACCCACCCGGTTGGCAAAAGAATTGCTTTTCAAACATGACCAAGATATCTTCCCCTTTCTGTTTGTTTCAATGCATATATTTTTTCCTTTCCTTGTCCCTGCCCTTTCCCCCTTTTTTATTTATTTTTTTTATACAGGGGTGTGAGAAATAAAAAGAGAATTCTTCCCTTAGTATATCCTCACGTTTTCTTCCTAGAATACTTAGTGAGGATGCTGAGAGTGTTGTGAAACAACATACTCTTGACTCTTCCAAGTGGAAGATCAAAGGAGTAGTTATTTGGAGGTGAGAGATAAGTTCCCCGTGACATTATCCATATCTTTCTTTCGAGAATACTCAGGTAGGTGCCTGGGGTGGTAAAAGGCATACTCTTGACACTTCCAAGTGGAAGGACATAGGAGTAGTTATTTAAGAAAAAGAAAAACATACAATGGCAAGAGGCAAGCAAGACTTAAACTTATGCTCTTTTGTGGGGGTCAGTAACTTGGCAAGGTGATGAAATTCTATAGCCAATAAAGCAGGGATGTGATAAGCAGACATGTTCAGCGTAGAGAACTTTGATTCAGAGGTACAGTTAATCAAATCAAGTAATTATCATGATGTAGTGATGCAATAAAACCTAATACTACACATGGCTAGGACCTAATGCTGAATTAACTCAGAAGTTGAGGATAAACAAGGTAAGCCATAGTGTATGCAAGTGCATTATACAAAAAATATTCCAACTGCGAGAAAAAAAAATTCATACATGAAAGGTGACAAGTGGCAAGGTGTGACAACAATTGTTTCAAGGTGTGATGACAATTTAGCCAAAACAACAACAACAGCAAGCAAGAAAAAATTGAGACCAAGAGTATATGACATGTTTTCAACAAAAAGAAAAATTTTCATGGTATGATGACAAAATAAACGGAAGAGTTTGATCATACCATGACCCTCTCTGGACTTAACCCAACACTGTCCCCAGTGTTGTTGCCAAGCCACGGAGAGTGGCCGCTCAGGTGGAGGAGGGTTCGGCTCTGGAGCTTTTGACTTCCTACTCAAGTTCTTCACTCAACGTCTCCAACTTGTTGAAGATGTCTTCCTTAAGCCAGTGATTGTCCTCCTTCAGGTCTCTCGTTTGGAGGATGAGTGCCTCCAGGAGTGCAGATTGCTTGCGCTGCTCTATCAAAAGTTGGGTCAGCAGGGTCATTACCTGAGGTTCATCAGTGTCAGAGGTGGCGGTCTTCTTCGCTACGACAGTAGAGGGATGAGGTGCGCTCTACTCAGCTGTGAAGAGAGTCCAATTCTTCCCTTTGTTGATATCGGTGAGCTTTGGGTTGGGGAGTTCAATGGATGTCTCGTTCCCTTTGTAGAACAGGACATACTTGTCGTTCCTGATCGCAATAATCTTCATGTTGAGCATGATGAATATGTCAATTCTGGTCATCCCTCTCGTCGCATGCAACTTGGATAAATCTAATTAGCACTTCTCTGCAATAGGTATGATTAACCCCCAGATGACTATGGGTCCCTTCTCTGAAGTAGCTAGCCGAGAAATATATTCCAAAAACTTATGCCCCACGTTGATTTTCTTCCCTTTTATCAGTCCCCAGATCATATACATTTTGGCCTCCCTAACATTTGCCTCAGTATGATATCTTTCGAAAAGAGTATTAGCCAAAACTTTTTGAAAATAACGAATAGTAGGGTTCTAAAAAGAGGATGACTTAGCTTGACAAAGTACGTAGCGGTTTACTCCAGTGACCCACTTCCACACATCCGCTCCTTTATAGTTGGTGTTCTTCTTCTGTACCATTGTAGTGGGGAAACCATACATGGAGCAGAGCTCGTCGAAGCTCTAGTGGAACTCACGGTTGTAGAGTCGGAAGTTGAGGAACACACCGTCCTCCGAGTTGGTCAATTGGAGAGAGCTGAAAAATTTGATTGTTATAGTCATAGGTCGGCCAGGAGTTTAGGAAAAACCTGTTGACCTCCATCTTCTTCAGCTGCTTCATCAACTCGTCAAGTAATCCGAGGGTCTTCAACGCTTCGGTGTCCATGTATCTTGTGGCGAGGATGTCCCTGGTCTTGAGCTTCCGGTATAGTCTACGCTGCTCATCGTCTCGGAATTTGATCTCTGCTGGTAGTTGTAGGTGTCCATGGGAGTCTTGCTCATCTGCGGGTGGTACAGGTTGTGCCTCAACATCTGGCAAGGTTTCAGACTTGGTATCCTCCGACTCTTCTGACTGCTGGGGTGTGACAGTAGGCATCTATCGTTGTGGGGGTGCAGTTGGTTGTTCATCTATCAAATGTTCCTCGACTTGCTGTGGGGATGTGATGCCTGACTTCTTTGGAGGTATGCTTTCCAATGGTTTTGCTAACTCGCTGGATTCAGTTTGCATTGGTGCTTCTATCTCCTGCGCGTCTTTCGCTGGAGTTTGGTGTTCTTCTTTGTTGGTTCCATGTGTTTCCTCTTCTGACGTCGTTTTCTCCTCTTCTGAAGGTACTTCTTCTTCTTCTGCAGGTGCGGCCTATTCCGGAGGTGCTCCCTCTTCTGCATATGCTAGCTCTTCTACGGCATGTGGTACTTTAGAGACTTCAACTGTTGGTTGTTCTTCCTCGATCACAGCCTCTGGTGTCACTGCCTTGCTGCATTTGCGCTGCTTCCTGACAAGGGGCTGTAAATTGGCATCTTCGTACTCTTCGTCTTTTGATGGAGGTGATGGTCATTTCTTCACCTTCTGCTTTGGTGACGCCACCTTCATTTTTGGCTTCTCAAGAGCGGATTTCCTCATCTTCGGTGGCGGAGCGAGTTGCTCTTCTGGGGCCACTGTTGGCACGTCAGCCGGTGGTTCGACGGGTCTTATTTTTGTCGACTTCCTCGTTGCGGGTTTCGTTGGAGGTAGGGTTTCGATCTCTTCCTTGACTATGTGCTCTAGAACCATGGCTATTTTCTTCAGGGGTGCTTTCTTCGGTTTCTTTGTTTGTGGTTGAGAAGCGCTCGTTACGACTGGTTCCTATGGTGGTGTGACCAAAGGTGTTGCCGGCACACATTCTGGCGTTGGGATTTCAGGATTAATTGGGAGNTGACAGTTGATCTTGGTGGCGAGAACGAATGGCATAGGGTTTACCTTCATCGAGTCAGAGACTCATGCGCCGATGGTTGCAGAGGTTGAAGAAGGTGGTTTCGTGGGAGATGTCACCTTAGTTGGTCTCAGTTACGCCGTCTTCTCTTCTGCCATGGTAGGTGGTGTCAAAATAGTACGCAGGGGGCGAATATCTAGGATGAGATGAGGAGCAGGTGCGAGCACAGCGTACTACAGTTCTGCACATCGATGGGCGGTGATTCAGAAGTCAATGAGGGCTCGGAGTCGAAGACATAGGGGTCGACGTTGGTTCCTTTCATTCCCTTGTACTTAGGTCGCCAAGTTCGTCTGATTGCTTGAGCTCGGGTAGCGACCATAACCGGTGGAAGAAAGATGTGGAAGATGGGAATAATGGTGAAGATGGAAGTTTTGAGGGAAATAGGAAAATGGGAAGGAGAGAGAGAATGCCTAAAAAGGAGTGTTGTGATTGAGGGATGATGTCAGTGGGGCATAGGTGGGAGATTAGAATTTTCTCACCCATCGCTGAGGCGGTTCACATTCTGGAATTCTTCATAGCTTCATAGATCATTATTCATGATTAGACATCTAACTACTTGAAATATACACAAACAAAGAACAAAGAATTTATGAATGGTTAGTCCGAGATGCCTCCCAATAAGCGTCACGGTTTAATGTCCCTAACTAGACATTCTTCTTGGCTACGTCTCTTATGTTGTTTTGAGCGTGATAGTCTCTCTTTAGACACTCCATTTTCATAATGGTATAGCTTCAAACAGTGCCCGTTAACTTTGAAAATATGCCCTTGTTCTGAAGTTAACTCTACTGCACCGTGATCAAACATATTGGTGATGGTGTATGGGCCAGTCCATGTATTTCTTGTGCTCCAATTCCACTGGCACATGGTAGGGTTTTCCATAAACTAACTGATAAGGCATGGCACCAAATGTTGTCTTGTAGGTTGTCCTTGTAATATCCTTAACTTAATTCATATAATATGGCATGTGTTAATATCACATTATATGATTAAGATGTATTATGATAATTGTGTTGAAATAGAAGCTTCAACCTTAATAGTCGGAGCACTAAAAATGCCGAAATTTCGCTTAAGGCATGGAAATATAATTTTAAAAAATACAAGAATTAAGAAAATAATGTCCCGGTAATTGTTCTCATATGTTAAGGTATACTAAAAATGATTTTTAATGAATTTTAGAAGAAATTTTACTTAGGTGAAATGAATGTGAAAAAATAAAAATTCTGTAAAACAATCGATTTTGTTCTTCAGGTCAAAATTTAGATTTTGATTCCTTTAAAATTTATTTCTACAAATATTTTCTTTGAATTCAAATGGGGGTAGTTTTTTATTTACATGTAATGTCTTAAGTAAATAAAATAAATAATAATATCAAGCCATTTACTTTAATGACATTACATGTAAATAATGATAACTTGATGGTTAAATCTCCATAGTTTTTGTCCAACTTTTAAGTCAATATCTCATATGGATAAGAACTAAATCTCACCTCTTTTACCACCTATTCACTCATCTATTATCCCCATACCTCAGACCTAGAAGAAAACCAAGGAATTCACTCTTGAATTCTCTACTTCAAACTAGCTAAGAAGAAAATTTGGAGTTTTGACCATAAGATAATAGTTAACTCCTCTTCTATGAATTCCCTCTTAAAATTACCTAGGGTTTATCTGATTAGGGGTTACTCTCATGTTCAACTAATTTTCACTAATTATGGACAAAATCAAATTCAAGCTTTCTACGAGTACAGCACATCCCTAACTGAAACAAAATTACTGTTGAAACTTCATAGGGATTGTTTGATACCTTTAGCTCTTCAGAAAATTTTAAACCTCCTTCTGTTATATTCTCTCTAAATTTACTTTCAATAGACTTTGAAATTGAATTAATCATAATTCTATATTAGAAGTTATGAGTAAATGATTAAGGCACACTCTTGCTGTTTTCTGAAATGGTTCGTTTGAATTGTAAATTCTACAACAAATAGTATTTACATAATGAGCTCAGGTTCCTTTTATGTCACACATTAATGTAAGTCTACTTTCATATCCAATTGGAATTACGATCATAGCATATGTAAAGTGGAATCTATAATTTTTTACATTGTACACCGCACAATCTATTAGGATTCTGAGATGAAACAGAACATAGATAAATCTCTGAATTTACGATGATCATCCTAGAAACGATAACAATTTGATATTTTCATGAGTTTATCCTCTGAAAGTATAGTTTCATTTAAAACTTTAATGCCTTAATTATCATATGTATTTAGTGAGATATGAATTAAATATTCAACACCACTCGATCAGCCCAAACACAGAAATAGAACATAACAGTGTCATTTTCTGAATTTTCCATGGTCATTGATGACAGGAAATTGCTCTATGTTTTGATATGCAAATGCTCTATGTTTCCACAAAACTATGCATCAACTACACACTTTTTCATGCTAACTTAAGTCCTTTGCACAATTTCCAATTTCCTAGGTCTCGATCTATATTTCTCAACCTCTGTGATGAATTTTCCAACAATCGAAAGAGTAATGAACCTTAATCTTTCCTCACAGGGTTGAATGCACCTAAGCTGGAGCTTCGCATGGGGGCATATGTGAATCAGAGGATCAGACCTAGGGGCATCCGCAGTTGCTGTCTGTCAGAAATGCGCTAGAAGACAAAAGAACAGGTTCTGCAGATTCCTTT